>JAAAKG020012870.1:0-46047 GCA_010014905.2 Druon quercuslanigerum | reverse complement strand
GATTGCAGGAATCAATCGGGGACATGTTCATTTATTAGAATCAATCAAAACCCGAAAATCGGTTTTTTGGACCTAAGACACCTTTTCCCATTCCACGTCACTAAAATGTAATCATTTTTAAGGATTCAGTCCAAGATTATCCCAGTTCACATGCTACTATGATTTAAAATTGCTTAGGGATAGTATCAAAGTGAAATTATTAAATTTGTGACATTTATTCAACTTCAAGCGCTCCTTATTAAAGAGTGTTTAAAAATAATAACAATATAAGTATTAGAAATTGTTCATTTCTAATTCTGCAACTTTGAACGATTTAAATTAAAAACCAAGCAATTATGAATGTATCAATTTAAAATTATGCAATAATTTCAATTCAATGTTCTTCTATTTCAAATGATTGTTTTCAATTATTTAATATTAAGACTAAAAACTTAAAACCTTAGGATTTTAATTTGAAATAAATTTGCTTAAAATAAATAATGTCGATCGATTCTATTTCATAATTTTGAAAATTTCTGAACTCTTCAAATTTAAAATGTCAACTTTTTAATATTTAAATTTGAATATTAAATTTCGCAAAAAGCTTTAGTCTAAACATGTCTATTTTATATTTGAAAGGTTCGCGGTGTAAGCATGGTAACTGAAATTTCAGAAATTGCTTACGGCGAACTAATATCGCTGTTATTTTTTCAATTATAAATATTTCAATTGAAAGCTATTCCTATGTTATCTACAAGGGGTTTAATGGTCTGAACTTGTTATTTGGAGCGTTCTATTGTTTCTCCAAAAACTTTCAAAATATTTTATTGCAAAAATTAGCTGAGTGTTATAGTAATCGAGACGCGTCGCTCAACTTTGTCTTCATAGTGATCTGTAGACGACAACATTGAAGATAACGTGAAAGTAGTCACAAAAAACTTTAGACACACGCATACATTTAACTGCACACACACAGAAATGTGCCTCACTGGCCTATTCTATGAGTAAACTAAGCTGATGTGAGAAAATGCACGGATTTCCCATAAGACGCCATAAGCAGTTAACAAGTTTAGACCGCGGACCTACATTCTAGATACCAAAACGCGATTTTCGCAAATCCATAAAAAAGAAACTAAAAGGAAGTTTGCCGTTTCCACTGCGGGATATTAACAGCATATAAAAAATGTTCAAGAAAATATAAAAAATGAATTTCGAAAAAATGTCTGTTATCAGGTTCAGACCGCAGTCCCTTTATTTGATTATTTAAATTTTTTGTCTAAATCTTCTTATGTTTCCAAGATTGACGGAATCGTTCCTGTCGCATAAACATGCACGAAACTTGATGCAGTCATATTTAAAATATGTAGTTGGCGCTACTTCGAATTATTATTTATGATTTAACAATCCAATCAAATACAAGTAAACTCGAAGGAATTGGCAATAATTTATAAGAATTTAAGAGAAGAGAATTGAGAAGTTTTATATATAAGTTTTTATATTAAATCTATAAATGAAAAAACTTTCTAGTCAGAAAATAAATTCGCGATCACTTATTGCTTTTTTCCCGGTCTCCAGTGCCCATCCTGAACAAAAAGAATAGTATAAAATGAATATACCTTTTTAACATCTTGGGAATGAGCATTTATAACAGCAGCACATTCATAATCATCGTCATTGACTTCCCAGACCCAGACTGATTTGTCACGACTGCATGTGGCCAATAGTTGTCCACCGCAAGACCAAGAAACACTTTTCACTTCATTTTCGTGACCCTCTAAAGTCGTGTTGCATTCGAATTGACCTGATTTTTTATCCCATATAGCCACGGTTGCGTCGAAGCTCACGGAGGCTATGTAATTTCCGCAAGGAGACCAGGCAATCTCCCTTATTGTTCTCATGTGACCTTCAGTCAAGATGGTCTTTATGACCCACTGGCTGCCCTTCGAGACCCAGATCCTGATTGTTTTATCTTCGCCACAAGATGCGATACAACTGCCAAGCGGATGCCAACAGACATTCCACACTCTCCCCCTGTGTCCGGTCAGGCTTTGTCTTAATTCCAAAGTGCCCATAACTACCTGAAACAGTTCAACCGGTAAGATGATGACACAAGGGAAGGGGAATGTCTGTGCATTCTTGATGAGTGTATGAGAAGTTTTTATACATTTTTTTATCAGGGAAAACACTTTTAAGTTGATGAAGATACATTAATAATAGTACAAAAATTTTATTTCTGATAATTGATTATTTTGCAAGCAACAATAATGATTGATTTGTAACAACCTTTTAATCATATTTTACAAAAAATATACCTTAAAAAGAAAACGATATTAAATTCACGAAACTCTCTAGAAAATCTTAAACCAAATACATTTTTTTCGAATATATATATTAATTTATAAAATAAATCTTGACAGAAATTAAAAAATTAAATTCCTTTGTAATTTTTTATTTTAATTATATTATTTACAATTTCCTATTAGAAAAAACAATCTTAAAAAGCATAAATTCAGAATGTTTGCTTCCTCATAGAGGAAAATTTATAATGGTAACACTTTTTTGTGAAGACGAGAACTTGAAGACGCTTTAAAATAAATTGATAAAATTTGGAGGGGCTATTTTCACCTAATATCTTGAAAGTGACTGAATGGTTTCTAAAAATATTCATTGCATTTTAGATTATTTAAAATACTGTTTTCCTCACAGTAAAATCTTCTTACATTCACATAACTCAAGTTGATGCTATAATGTAAAAGTCTTTGCTTTGAGAGGAATCGACTGATATATAATATTGATACATTTTTTTAAAGAGTAAGGAAGTTATAGTAAGCTATATTATTTAAAAAATCGATTTTTATAATACAAAATGTCTCACTCAGATCATTGAAAGTTGATACAAGACTAGGAAAGATTCGTTGATTCGAGACGATCCGATTGACTTATAATATGAATACATTTTATTGTAGACTAAGGAAGTTATGGTAATTTCTAATATTTTAAAAATCCGTTTTTAAAGTTAAACTTTTTTCTCTAACACAATTCAAAATTGATACAAGAATTGAATAGATTTATTGATCCGAGATAAATCAACTAACCTATGATTTCAATACATTGTGTTGAAGAGAACGAAATTTATGGACACTTATATAACTTTATAAATCTGTTTCAAGTAGAAAAACTTTTTTCATTGTCATAATTCAAATTTCGTACAAGAATAGAAAATACTCCTTGAACCAAGACGGTTTTATTGACCTACATTTGTATTTCGTTATTTTGAATTCCTCTATGAGGAAGCAAACATATTTGCTACTTAATTATAATGAGGAAGCAAAATGATCATCAAATTAGCGTCATGAAATTGTAAATACAAACAAAGTGGAAACACCCGAGTTCGAATTCACAGCTCATTTAATAAATGAAACTACCAGCGTATTAATTTTTAGCCAACACTTTTCATCCGACTTGGATGTTTTATTTAATTTAAGCTTATTAGATTTCAAAGAGATTTGTGTGTTTAGATTTCTGAAGTTTTCAAAATTTATTTATTTATCAAATAAATTTTAAAAACTTCTTTCGACCGAATCCATTTCAAATCAGACAGGATCTTACACTTGAAATCACAGAATCTTTCGGGGACAAAATGTGTTGTTTTTTTAGAAAAATTAGGCGTTATATATTTCTCCACTTTGGAACAATAATTTGTCTAAATAGTTATGCGCATTTGAATTTTGTGTTTTTGCCAATTCTATTTATCTTCTTGTAAGTTTGATGCTCGCTAAATAACTTTTGTAGCCAGGAGAATTCTTTTTTCTTAAACCAGAATTTTCTATTTTTTATTGGAAACAATGACAGGTATGAAAGAATATTAAGATAAAAGTTTGTACGTCTAAAAAAGTTCTATGAAACATGTCTCTTGTTCTTTTGCGACATTTTTCATAGTTTACGAAAAGAATTCCATTTTTGGGAAAAACCATTTTCCCAGTCCCCGAAAAGATTCTGTGATTTTAAGTGTAGCACCCTGCCTGATTTGAAATGGATTCGGTCTTTCAATAACCTAAATTTCGTTTCATTCAGATTAGGCATTTAAACAAACCAAGTTTTATCAATTCTATAACTATAACATTCTCATATTTTGTCCTTTGTATATTTTCCTGATTTTGTGAAAAATGAGCAGCTTTAAAATTTATGAGATGGAAAACTGGATGAGGGCCATTTTGCCGTTCTCCTTCACCCCATAGAAAAAATGTTGACCTAAATTTTTTCACATCTTCAATATAGATTTCTTTGGGAATACATGCTTCTATATTTTTTCAACATTTTTTATCTGAAAACCTATCGTAAAACCGTTTTTTGGTCAACCTGTAAAATTTTATTTTTGGTCCTTATATTCAGTTGTTATTCTCATGTCTAAAATTTTTTTCTAAACAACAACGTAAATTGTTATAGTTTTTATGTATTTCTATTGATTTATTCAATTTTTTTTTCTTTTGACAACTGATTCTACAAAAGTGTAGGTATAAACAGTTGTAATAAAAATATGTGAACAATTGGTCATAATTGTATTTTTTAAAATAACTTTATGAATTTATCTTGACCTCTTTTATGTAAGACTGCGTACAAGATATGAAAAAATTGATAAAATTATAAGGAATTTAAACTTTTTTATAATTATACGATTTGGAGCACGTAGGAGCTTTGATGGGGAAGATAAAAAATATTGACTCAGTATTACGACTATTACGCTGCCTTTTCACGAAGCAAAGTTTCAAAATTCAAAATAATTTTAATAACCAATTACAACTCAGATGAACTTCATTTTTGGTCTCGAAATGTTGTTAAAAGTTAATTTTGCAAAAAAATACCAGGAAAAAATTTGTCAACTTTTTAAATTTTCTATGTTAAAAGGTACCCTTATTCTTTTTTAATTTGAACTATCTGTATGAAAACCACAAAGAATAAAAATAAATGAGCATCGCCCGGAAAGTATACTGCCTGCTCTAACCTATCAGCATGATATCCACCAAACCTATACAACTTTGAAAACAAATACTATTTTTTAAAATTTATAATTACCTGGAATAATCGTAGAAGGTTCGAGGTAAACTCAAAATTCAAGTAAAAATTTCTGCATTGGAAATTTTTTCAATTAAATGCAGATTTTCGGATTAACTTAGACACTCAGATACGACTTTATACGCTTTATACTATTATCTCTGCTGATAATCTTATTCGAGAAAATACATATTATTTTCCAGGCAATACGAATGTAGGAAAACTAATAAATTGTAAGCACGCACTCTAGAAAAGTAGAAATATCAGTTAAAAATAATTATTTGACAATAGTTAACCTCCCTTGACAAGTGTCCAGTGTCAAAGAGGTTAGGTGAGGTTAGGGTAGGGATATACTCAAAATGCGTAAACACGTGTGTGGCAAGTGCGGTAAGTGCACGTTTTGAGGTGAAGTTAGGGGAACAAGAAGTTTTATTAACTATCATTGAATATGAGTGTCACAGAAATTAGAAACGTATGTACCTAATTTCGCAATAATTACTACTTTTAAACGTATACACGTTTAATTGATTAGATCCATAAATATAATCCCTTTCTGAGTTCATTTTTTGGAGTAGTGTTTGCGATTTCTTATATTAATCTTACAATTATAATAATTTCTTTTACAGTTCAGAGACTTTCTGCTTTTGTACAATCAGATTTCCGAAACGTGTTTTAAACATTGTGCAAACACATTCATTACCAGAGAGATAACGCCAGACGAGGTAAAATTTGCAAGCGTTTTGAATAATCCCTGCTGAAAAAAGTATAGAAAATTATAGGATTCTGACGTATGACGAATAAAATAAAATTCTGTAAGCACATGTGATAGAAATCCTATAAAATTGAATCAAACAAACTTTATGGGGCGGCAGTTTTGTTGAAAATCCGATCTCTAATCGAATTAAATGAATTTCACCTATAAAAATCTGTTAGAAAATTTGATAGAGGTTTCTTTCAAATCATATTTTCATTAAAATTCTATGAAATCTACAAGACTTGCATAAAATCAGTGGTTCAATCGAGGCATGGTGCCGCCAGGGTACATTTTCGAAGGCCTCTATGGATACGCCAAACTACTTTCTTGTCACACAGACTATTTTTCCAGTTACGGGCCATCCGTTAACTAAGTCACCCATTTGGGTTTTTTTTACCATCCCCTCCCCCTAAAGTAACGTAGCCGTTGGCTAAAGTCGGATTTAACATTTATAAATTCTTTTAAATAAAACTAATATAAATAACTATTATATTTCTAAGATTCCAAGCCGAAATATATTTCGTTTTCAACAAAGTAGTTTGATTTTAAACCAAAAAAGATTTCCTACCGAAAGAGCTGAATTTTTAACACCAAAAATATGAAGTTAAAAAAAAATAAATTTTTAACTAAACAGTTGTATTAAAACCCAAATTGATGAACTTTCCAATCAAAGATACGAGTTTTCCAAAAAATTGTTCAAGATTTACCTAACTGGAAAAATTTTCAAACCAAAAAGACGAATTTTTTCGGAGACTGTGGAATTTTTAACAAGCGAGTTATTTTTTTTTATACACGAAAGATAAATTTTTAACCCAGAAGTATGACTTTTTTTACCATAAAACGTAAATTTTCAATTCAAAATGATGAATTTTGGTCAACATAGTTAAATTTTCGACCAAACTGATGACTGACAAAGTAGTTTAATTTTACAAAAAATTAACAAATAATTTAATTTTTAATTAAATAATTTAATTTTTAGCATACAATCAGCATTTTTAATCAAATGGTCGTATCTATAAAAAAAGATTATATTTCTAACAAAAAATATAATTTCAGTTAAAAAGTTGAGCTTTCAACAAATAAGAATAATTTTCTGCCAAAAAAGACTACTTTTAAATAAAGTGCATGAATTCTCTACCAAACAGTTGAATTTTTAACTTAAATAATATTCTGGATAAAGTTTGGACAAAAAATAAAATAGTGAAATTTTTAGATCAAACTCTGATGAAAAAAGTACATTAACAGAAACAACTAATTTTCAACAAAATTGTTAAATTTTCAACCAAAGGGATGAATAGTTAACAAAAAACATGAATTTTCAACAAAATTCTTTAATTTGATATAAACCAGAAATTTTGTAGAAATTGTTGATGTAAGTTGTTGGCTTTACAATTTCTGCAAAATTTTATTATCGAGGGTCAATATAATTCCCCCAGCGATTATTATAAACCAGAAAGTTTAACTTTCTTCAAAATTATTGAATTTTGAAGCCAAAAAGATTATTTTTCTACAACAACAGTGGAATTTTAAACATAAAAGTTAGTTTAAAATCAAATAGGTAGTTTAATTTTTAACCATAATTATGAATCCTTAATAAAAAAATATTTCAACCAAACAACTGTATTTTTATCCAAAAAGGATAAATTTTCAAACAGGGGAATGAAATTTCTACAAAATCAAAATACATACATTTTCAACCAAAAATGAAAGTATAATTTTCAGTTAAAAAAAATTATTTTCGACTAAACAGGAAACGAATTTTCATCAAATTAATTAAATTTCTAACCATAGAGATGAACTTTCAATTTACAAAGTTAATCTTGAACTCCCTCGTATCACCTACCTATGTTTCGGAGTCTTGAATATTTCTATAGTGTTATCTGTTGAGAAATTTTTTACTTTCCTATCAATAGTTTCTCATCAAAACTCTACCAAAAATATTTGTATCAAAACCCATGTTTGATGTCAGAAATTTATATCAAATTGTGTTTGATCTTTTATCAGATCCTGTGTTTTCTATCAACAGTTTAAAAAAATTCCAATTAGAGTTACATAAAAACTTCCCAAATTTTAGAAAATATAGGTTTTGATGGTCTTGTGCGGTTAAGATATTATAGAGTTTCAACGAGAAAACTTTTATAGACAAGTATAAGCTTTCCCGGTGGATAGAATTTGATAGAACGTTTTGAACTTGCATATTCAAGTGGTTAGAAATGTTTGATGCCATATTTAATAAGATTGGATTGCGTTTTTTTAATCAAAAAACGTATGAAAATTAATGGTACATTAACGAATTTCGTTTTGATAGAAATGAATAGAAATTCTATACAAACGTTTTATAGAAATGGATTACAAGTTTATCAGGACAAAGCGCGACACTTTCGACAATTAATTTTGCTAGAATTTCTTTCAAAAGTTATTGATAAAAATGTAAATGAAATTACTAAAATTGCGTATACAGAGAACGGACTAAAAGTATTACATTTTTTGTACCAAATCCTATGGAAATTTTTCAGATTTGCTAACTGAGACAATTTAGAACAACAGATTGCAGTATTCATTACATTTTTACAGTAATAATAAATGAATCTGAATAATTTAGCTAAATGATTTGCTTATCCGTCTTATTTTTTCTTTTTGATTTAACAGAACAATTGTGTGAATAATTGCGCACAAAAGTTTGTCAACACCAATCACAGGATTATGGAAGTTTATTCAGAAATCTTACCCATTTTTACGAAAAAAATGGTAGAGGCAAATGCAGCACAAGCATCAACACAAGCAGCTGCACAATCATCAGCGGTTGCAGAATCTGCAGTTCAATAATCATTTTATTGCGGGCAAATTGTGCTTGAAATTTAGTTGTATAATATTGTTTCAACATCAAGATAGGATTCAGTTCATAGTGAATTTTCAAGATCTCCAATTGTTTGTATCTGATGATGAAAGAGTATTTTATTTCCTTATTGACTAGTACTGAATATCTTTAAAAACTAAGTATGTGATTTTAAACTGTATTTATGAAAGATTTCGAAAGGGGTGAGTTAATAAAAACTGTTATTTATCTTATACTTTCAATTTTCCTATAAATTCAACATTGAAGGTGGAGTAGAGTATAATATAGAAAACCCAGGGAATGAAACGAGACCTAATCCGAATAAAACGATCTTCTCAAATGTTATAAATTTAAAGCAATACTTCAGAAGGAACGTTACAATAAACGGTACAAATTTCGAATGCAAAAGAAGTTTAGGGCAGAAATAGAACATTATGTACATTTATTATGTATTACGTGTACATTATTATATACTACAGTTCTTTATAAGAATCGCAATATTGACTTAGAAAAAGTGACGACGGAACATTCTGATTGCGATGGATTCAGACCAAGAAGCATGAGCGTAAAATTCTTGGAATGTCGGCTCACGGAATTCTTCCGCTGGCCGGGTGATATAGATTGGTTCTCCGTAGTAGGTACCAACCTCCCATTCGGGGTCATTCTTCATCAGCTCTCTTTCCTCATCTCGGTTCTTTTTGAGTTGCTTCAAGAATCTACAAAAAGAACATTTATATAGGATTTGCTGATAAGTAATTAATTAAAATAAAATCAATACTGTAATAATATCGGTACTATAAACAATAAACTCTGAAAAAACTCCATATTTTTAGAAGAGAAATTCATTCCGGATTTAATATCGGAAAAACTGACCGAAAGTTGCCATTTTCTTAATTATATTAAGTTGGTAAGATCCAAATTTCTAAACCGCAAATTCGGTTACTTTATAATTTCTTTCTTATATTTAGATGTTACTACATCGATAACGAAGAATCAAACATTTTCCCAAGTAAGTAAATTATTTGAAAAAAGTGACTTTATTATTTATTTAAACAAAAAATCGGATGATTTGCAACAAGTTTTGTTAAAGTAGTCTGGATACTGGATCGGTCAGTTGCAAAATCATGAAAATTAGCTTTCTTTGGACGGAGAAGTATATCCTCTTTCACATAATGCCTTTCTTGGGGGTTCCATTAAAGGAAAGGTTTCAATGGTATTCGAGCTTATTTTTAGCAAAACGTACTAAGATAAAATATGACGAGAACGGACTGCGGTTCAATAAAGTTGGCAGAAAGCTTCAGCTCTCTTTCTCGAAGACTCTATTCGAAAAATAATGACATCGACATTTTAATTTATGAAACTGATTGTCGATTATGAATTACGAAAGAACGTTGTAGGTTGGTTAGGTTATAACAAAATTCAATTTCATGATTATATCTCGCGATTATAATAGTTTAAATATTTATTATTTCAGGAATTTTGTGAGTTTGTAAATTAGAGCATTAATAATATTTGCCTATTTCAAATAAAGAAACGCAGAACAAACATTTTTTTTTACTTTTATAATTTTCAACTCAGTATTTAATATTTTCTGATTTATTTAGTTATTTTTAATTATTAAGTGTTAGTAATTAAACTTTATTCTATTGAGTCGTCCAATAAGTAAGAAAAATGATCCTTTACTTCAATTTTTACGTTCTCGTAATTTATGATTGAGAAAGTATTAGAATTGTCCTAAATTTGACAGCACAGTTTTTCAATGGATCTCCCCGTTTTGAGACCCCCTGAATCCGAAAATCGAGTTTTGGCGATGGAGTCTGTCTCTGTCCGTTCGTCTGTCAGCCGACATGATAACTCTCGAAAAAATGAAAGTATCATATTGAGCTTTATCACAATTTTCTATAGATCCTAAAAGAAATGATAAGTTCGTTAACCATTGTTAACCATGCTGCAGCTATTTTGGATAAAAACTCAAGAAGTTAGAGCATTTTTAATATGTTTGGGACCATTTTTTTAGATTTAAAAATTTGATGTACGGCTATTCATAGTACTCAGAGGGTCGAACAATTAATTAATTATAATAAAATTTTTCGGTAAAAATAAAATTTAACAGAGTTAAAGCATTTCATAAAAATGATTAAATCAACCGAAAATCAAAATTTTAAGCTAAATTTGTTACAATTTATTACATTCCCATAATTTATGATTAAGAAAGTATTAGCATTGTCCAAAATTTGACAAAAAAACATTTAAATTTCGAATCTATACAAATTTTTTTAAAATCATTTTTTCAATAAGCTTTGCCATTTTCTTTTTATTTATGAAAGTAGCGTGTAGAAAATCGAAAAAAATAAATCTTGACCCAAAAAACGACGCAAAATACGGGGAAAAGTTTTTGGAGAATTTTCAACGTTTAAAAATTCCTACAACATTTCCTTGTACTATTTTTTGAAAGAACTCCTCGTTTTTAATTTATTTATCAAAATTGATATGAAAAATAAAAAATTCCAATTTTATGCCAAAAAATGCGAGATACATCAAAAATATAAAAGAAGACTTGTGGGATATTTTGTTTTATGCATAAAAAATATGAAGTTAATGTGCAGAGTTTCTAAAAACAAAAAAAAAATAATTAAATGACCAAATTTGGTCAATCACCATCAAAAGAGAGAAAAAAATTATTTTTTTAGACAAAAAATAAAAAAATGGGAAAGAATTTCTCCCGGTTTACAACCAAATATACTCTCTTAGAGAAACCCACAATTTTTTGTATATAATATGATCAATTGAAGAAGTCTATGAGCATCAGCAAACCTTTTTGCGAGAGATCTTTTTGAGAGTGTCTAATAAAGAAAAATACAGAGATATGTTTTATTATATGTATACTAGCAACGAATGCACGCGTTCACGTATTTGGATTTTTTCCTAATATTAAAAATATAACAAATTTAAAGATCTATTATTATATTTTTAAAACATTTTTTAAACAAGAATTATTAACTTTGAATTAAACGCGCTTGAAATTTAAAAAAAGCATATATTCTAAACAGTTTTGTAATAAAAACGTTCCAATTCAAACTACTTTAGATGATGTAACACATTGAAAAATACAATATTTTGAACGGAATAAAAGGAAATAGTTAATACATTAAATTTCGAAAATAGAACAATTTCAAAACGTTAACACTTGAAGATTTTTATATTCCATTTTTGGAAATTGGAGGTATCTTAGAATCAGTAAAAAACTAGGAAAGTTGCTCCAAGATAGAAAGTTTCTACTTTGAAAAAAGTAGAAACTTCGAAAACTGTAGAAAATCGAAATACTTACGCTCGATCTCTTTCAGCAAGAAGCATAGGAAACATTGCAAATCGTGCACTCTTCATTTCTAGTTTTTCCTCCTTGATTTTCTTGTAATTCAGTCCGTAAAAATAAAATCCAATGAACTGACTGGCTACGAATAAACCGATAGTGAGTGGAGCTGGAAAAATAAATAGATATTGTAAATAAAAACATTAAAATATGTTTTTGTTTTGTGCCTGTGAAATAAATAATATTTGAAAACTTTTTATTTTTGAAATGGATATAGATATATAAGAATATGTACGAATTAAGGATCTGGAAAAGGAGCTGGAATGTTGCCCTTAGTTGTATTCCTTAATATTGCGACAACCTTAAGTACTAAACCAAACAAAGTTGTATAACAGCTTCCAATTAATTGCGTAATAATTTCCAAATAACAAAAAATTGCTGACACTGGAAGGTCGTACCATTAGTCAGCTAAAAATTAAGTGTATAAAATAGAATATAGTGTTTTCTTTGATGAAAATTGTATAAAATACCTGTCATAAAATTTCGTATTCTTATTCGCTCCGTTTGAATCGGGCCATAACCTCCAGGAGGAGGCATATCCTGGGGGCCCGATTTAGCTGCTGTTGCCATTCTGCCTTAATTTTCCCTTCTTATTACCCTAAAAAGTAGAAAATATACGACCTGGGCATACCCGCCCAGGAAGAGAACTAATCTCAACCGATTCGGCAAAAACCGAAAACGATTTAAAAATTGTTAAAACAGGACAATTTTATAACAAAAAATATGTTTTTATCTCGATGATCGGAGCAGAAGGAAGAACGAAAAATAGACTGAAAGTGAGATCCGATGAAACAATAAATTGTGGAGATATGCAACTGGCTTTACACAAGTTTATCACCATATGAAACTTCCCATGCCACCAATACCAAAGATCCAATACGTAAATTTGCAGATGAGCTAACGCGTATTAATATATTTATTTAAATTCTCGTTCAATTATGTAGATTATTCCAAATGTCTTGTAGGATTAGGGACCCATTAAAAACGCGTGGAAGAATATGTATCAATTAAAAAACATAAATTAATGAGATCTTGAGGTTATGTATTGTTAGAAGCAGAATACTAACACTAGATGGCACATCTGTGATGTTCTCGTCCAATCAGAAGGCAACATTTTCACCGCGAAATTACAAACTTTATGTTTGAAAAAATGAAATTTAAATCAAAATATCATCAAAATACATTTAAATAATGAGAGATTGAAATAAATTAGTTTTCAATTCTTTATATGTCCATATTTATAATTTTAATTAAGTACTTTACTTTAAATAAAGATAAAATCAGACGAAATACTACGCATGCGCAACTACTGCAAAGAGTTTGAGGTTAGGTTAAACAAGTTTGTTAATTTTTAGAAATTACAGAAAAAATAATGCCACGACTGCTTTTAGGGATAAATAAAGAGTTATAACTAATATATTCAATGCAAAAAAGAATTTTTCTTCAATAGTTTAAAAATCGCTCGTAAGAACAAATTTTTTCGATTTTAGGATATCTCATTTAATTTCTGTTTCATGCCTCGACGCAGCTCGACCTCGACGCTCGTCGATTTTCGTGACGTGACGCGTCGCTGTAAATTGTAAGAAGACGATTTAGCGGCTGGAGTTTTTATACTCTGTAGCAATTAAAGATTTTTGAAGCATTTAACGAGATTTTCAAGGTTTTAGAAAATACTGATAAAGTGGAATTGTTCATGTGGCTGCCTGTGATAATTTAAGTCAGTTCATCCCATTTTGTTCAAAATGAGTAGGAGAAGACCTCACGATGATGACGATGGATACGGTAAGATTCAATAAGTTAGATATATTATATCTATTTCATAAATTACAAATCTATATCTAAGGATTTTTAAATAATTAGGCAAATGATTTTTGTCTACAATTTTGTTTAATCTTTGCGCATATATAGCGATGTAAAATGTCATCGCAATTAAAAATCGTTAATGAGAAAGTTTTCCGACTGAGAAATATGGCTTTATGCGTAAGTTTATAAACAAATTAGTTTGATCAATATTCAAGTTTTTTATTTTATCGCTGTGTGGTTGTATGCAAACTTTAAATAAACCTTCATATAATAAAAATCCAAGTTTTAAATGTTATATCAAATAAGTTCCTGCGGCTCATTGAAAATTATCATATCGTGAAATATTCGATGCATATATGTGCATGAAAATCGAGTTGAATTATATAGAATTTATTAAAGATTACATCACAAGAAACTCACGAATTATTTTTTAAGGGGAAGCCCCAAATATCTTCATAACTATATATGCAAAATATTGAGGTAACCAAGATCAGACTTCCTAGTTACGCCAATTTATATAATTAAAAATATTCTCCAGCTGGTATCCCAATTAAAAATTCTCGTTTGTCTTTAAATCGACGAAAATCATGGTGGCCGCTGAAACGGGAAACCGAGAAATGACCGGGATTTTTGTCAGACTGGGGAAATGACAGAAATGTAGTTTTTGACCGGGAATTTTATAAATTTGTTGAAGAAAAATAAATTCAATTACTTAAAATATAAATTTCATATCACATGATATAGATGCAGTTTTAAATAAGTTCTATTTCAACTTTTGTTTTAATTTTGAGTTAAATTTTTAACTTTTTAAATCATAAATTCATTCAGTTTGGAATGCATAATTCTATAATATTTTAGTTTAGTTTTTTCCGGTTTTTGTCTTTATCTTTTAGCTTACATTTTTAGTTTAAAGAATTGTAAAAAGCAGTTTCCAAGACTGAAACGATTAAAAATTAAAAGCGTTTCAAGTTTACAATCTTAAAAATTAAACTGTAGTTCGCGTGTTAAAAAATGGAAACTAATTGTTTCTATAAGACAATTCTGCACTTTGTTCAAAATTAAACAATGTACGGATTTTAAAATTAAGAATTTAACTGTTTCAATTTGAAACAAGTGTAAACGTCCGATTGATACTTTATATAATGTTTTCAATTTTATAATAATTTAAAATAAGTAGATTCATAATAAAACGCTTTTATTTAATTTAAAATAATAATGTCAAATAATGTAAAAAAAAAGAACATTTTATTAAACCTCATCACTTACACCTCTGAAAAATGACATATTACTTACATGGGGTCAAATTGACCCCAGCTGACTTTGGAATGTTTTCATGCTGATTGCATGCATGGTTTCAACTTTAAAAAATTCACAGCCGCTAAATTATAGAAATTAGATTCTGATTGCTTTTTTATATGAAAATTATTTGAAGGCGTAGACAAAAATTCTCAAAATTTAAAAGTTATAAAAAAATTAATTTTTCATTAAAAAATGCATAACTTCCACAATTTTTATTATTTATAGGTATAATTTGTTTTGGGTACTCTTCTAATATAGTGTATCAATAAAAAAATGCGTACATTTAATTCTGATTCCAAAAGTATAATTATATCGAGGATCGTTTGGGGCGTATTTTTAGACCATAAAAATAATAAACACCAAATAAAAAATTCTATATTTTTATTCATGTGAAAGTTTTTATAATCAGTTTAACATTTTTTAATCTAAAAGAGTAGTATAATAAATTAAGAAACTGAAAAAATTGTATTTTTACTCTGCATACATAAATACATAAATACATACATAAATAGTGAATCGCGATGGTTTGTACACATTGGACACTGGCACGAGGGGCATGATATTAAGACTGAAAATGTTAAAAATATCAAATTTCAGGTTAGGAAAAAAATTCGTATATGAATAATCGGTTTAGTTTCACTTCCCATGATTATTTGAATACAAAAAAAAACTAAAATCTTTGATTTTTATGGATCTCGAGTACTATACTTACATGGGGTCATAATGAGCCCAAAAAATTATTAACCATTTGTTCATTCAATTTCGTAAGCAGCAGAGGCACTTACGCTCAACGGTAGCTATGTTAAACGTATAGTAGAGACCTAAAGCTCTTATAAAATGGCAGGACAGGTCCTAATTTAAACGCGCTCCAATTCAAATTTTAGTTTGAAGTTGATGTTGGGGTAATTCTAACCCCATGTAAGTACTGAGGGTTAATATTAGTAATCTTAAACATTCAATTAAAATGTAACAATTATAAATAAATTATTAAAAACTAAATGACAGGGGACCGGTAGAAATTACGGCTTATTCGTAAATATTTAACCATTATTTCTACAAATTATAAATAATTTGGCCTCAAGCTAAGCTAAATACGAGAACGTGTCGAAAGGCTATGTGGCTACGGATAAATATCTTCAAAATGGTGTGACAATTATGTTTTAGATAGAAAAGAACAAAAAAAATCGTAGAAAAATTTTAGTTACGTTCCTGTTGTTTCTTTAGACATAAAGCTTTGACGAAACAAAAATTTGACATTATACCTCCGCAGCCGCATTCTTTCTTTGTATTTTTTATGTTTGTTATAGTTTTTTGGTTAGTTATCTTGAATTTACACAAATAATTGGCAAATGTTCTGAAAATGCCTTTTAATTTCGTTTGTATCCCTGCTAATTAATTTGAAACTGAATTGTAGAGTTAGCCAAGAACCGATCTTTATTATATGATTAAAGGGCTGTTTAGTAATTATACCAAGAAAATATTTTTTAAAAAACTTGAACAAAGTCAACTGGTGTCACAGGATTGCATTTGAAATAGAAAGGCTTGAATCTTTAAAAATTTAGAGTGCTAAAATTAAACTTTGAGCGTTACAATTTTAATTGTTCCATTTACAAATGTTTTAATTTGTAAGCGTTGATTGTTTAGGTATAAATAAGAATTGAAAAATGATTAATATGAAATATTTTAAAATAAAAATAATTTAAAAAGAGGCAAATCTGAAAGAAATATAAATCGTTCAATTTTTAATGTATCTATTTCTTACTTCAAATTTTTTAAAATTGTATGATTTCGGAAATTTGAAGATTCATTGATTCATTCTTGAATTTATAGCAGTGAAAATGATACCGTGGATTTATATTTTTTAACAAAGAATCTTTGAACTGTTCAGTTTATAACAGTTAAACAATTTTAATTGTGCAGTTTAATGGCATTTAATTTAAAATTGTTCAATTGAAATGTGTTAAAAGCTTAAATTTGTTAAGCGTCTGAATAAACAATGTTGAAGCTTCAATTTTTAAAGTTTAAAACTAAACAAGATTCACTTCAGAGATTTTTATTTGTACTTCAGTTTTGATAACTTTGAATTACAATATTTTCAGGTTTAAGAGTTCGAATTTTATAATTTAAATGATGATGAGAAAATGTGAATAAATGGAAAATGACCTCGAGTTCTTTTGTATGGTTAAAATGACCACCCTGAAAATGCATGAATATGGTCTCACTGAAAGATTGAATACCTTCTATCAAAATAAATATTATCAATTAGCGATTTTTTATCTTATTCCTGAACTATTTGGGACAATATACCGTAATATGGAATCTTCCCATAATTACATTATAATTGGAAAAATATTATTTCAGAGCGCGTGTACAAGAAACGCAGACGCGTGTCAGAAAATCAGGAGATTGAGGATCGCCTCGAGTCTCTTATTCTGCGAGTGGGTGAAAAGTCTACTTCATCTCTAGAAAGTAATTTGGAAGGATTGGCTTCAGTATTAGAAGCCGATTTGGGACTTTTTCGCGGCAAAATATTGCGAATCTTGACTGAGTGTGCAATTAAAATGCCAGAAAAGTGCACAATTTACACGACACTGGTTGGACTCCTGAATGCAAAGAATTTCAATTTCGGTGGAGAGTTCGTTGACTACATGGTGAAAAATTTTAAAGATGCTTTAAAAGCTGGAAAATGGGACGTGGCGAGATATTCACTTAGGTTCTTAGCAGATTTGGTCAACTGCCATGTACTTTCTTGTGGATCCTTAATGCAATTATTTGACAGTATGCTTGATGCTGCGAATGAAGACAGTGTGCCTCAAGTCAGACGTGATTGGTACGTTTTTGGAAATCATTTTAAGGTATTTTTGAAGGTAGATAGATATTTTCTAATTTTTTTCCTCTTCTAGGTACGTCTTTGCCGTTCTCTCAACTCTTCCCTGGGTAGGGAGGGAACTCTACGAAAAGAAGGAGCAGGAATTGGACCACTTGATGGTGACAATAGAAGTTTTCCTGAACAAACGTAGCAAGAAGCACCAACCGGCTCTAAGAGTTTGGTCGAGTGACACACCTCATCCTCAAGAAGAATATTTGGATTGCTTGTGGGCACAAGTGAGGAAACTGAGGCAAGATAACTGGGCTGAGAAGCACATTCCGAGACCTTATCTAGCATTTGATTCCATTTTATGTGAAGCCTTGCAACACAACTTGCCCACATTGATTCCTCCACCTCATCATGAATCGTATGTGTATCCTCTGCCGTACGTTGTCTTTCGGATGTTCGACTACACGGATTGTCCCGCTGAAGGACCACTTTTGCCTGGCAGTCATGCAATAGAAAGATTCTTGATTGAAGAACACTTGAGACAAATCATTGATACTTACTTTTTCGAAAGAAAAGATTGGTTGGTCTCCATTTTTATTAGAATATTCTGAAGTTTCAAGTTAAGAAATAATTTATAATATAATTTGAATTTGTTTAGCGCTGCGCACTTGTTGAACTTCCCATACAAGCTGAAGATCCCCCTGGATTATTGCATAGTCGAAGTGATGTTTGGAGAATTATTTAGACTTCCAACTTCAAAGCATCTCGAGATTGCCTATGGCTCGATTTTAATTGAGCTTTGTAAACTTCAACCTTCGACAATGCCACAGGTGTTGGCTCAAGCAACCGAAATTCTATTCCGGCGAATTGACAGCATGGCCGCTACAGCTTTCGATCGATTCGTCTGGTGGTTTGCTTACCACTTGAGCAACTTTCAGTTTCGTTGGTCGTGGGAAGACTGGGACTCATGTCTGCAACGGGAGACAGAACATCCTCGTCCAAAATTCATCCGAGAAGTGCTCCTGAAGGCTTTAAGGTACATTTTACTAATACTTTCATATTCCTAATGAATTCTTATTTTACTTTTAAGAAGTCAGTTCATAACAATTCCCAAATTTTCAGGCTGTCGTACTTCCAAAGAATTCGAGATATGATGCCAGAATCGTATGGTGAACTGATACCCGAACCTCCAGAGCCGATTTATAAGTACACGGCAGAAGGTGCAAGTAAGTTAAGATAAATTATATTGTTCGAAGTTGTATGTTATTTTAAGCGTGATGTTAATTCTATATATTTTTTAGATGCTCTTCCTGGAACAGCGGCTGCTCACGAGCTCGTGGTTGCCATCAGAAGAAAGTGCACGCCAGAAGAAGTTCTGACTGTCCTCAACACTTTGCCTGGAATCGGAGAAGAAGAAACATTTAATCCGCTCAAGATCGACGTCTTTGTTCAAACTTTACTGAATCTCGGATCGAAAAGCTTCAGTCATAGTTTCGCTGCCATCGGCAAATTCCACTATGTTTTTAAGGTGAAATATCTTCCGCATATTTTCTTTACTTGATCATGCAAAACATTTTAGATGTAGCTTATCTATAATTTTATTTGCAGGTTCTTGCTGAAACGGAAGAAGCTCAGATCTGCATTTTGCGAAATATGTACGCCCTCTGGAGGAATCATTATCAAATGATGGTAGTTTTAACTGACAAACTTCTGAAAACTGGGATCATCGAATGCAGTGCGATCGCTAATTGGATATTCTCCAAGGAGATGGCGTCAGAATTCACAAAGTGAGTTTATTTTCTAATATTATACCTTATGTTGCTTACAGAAAATCTAAACAGTTAGGAAATGAACTGGAATTTTTTATTCAGGCTCTACATTTGGGAGATTCTTCACTTGACGATATTAAAGAAGAACAAGCACGTCATCAAATTGAGCAAAGAACTCGTTGATGCCCGAGAAAAACTGCGAAGAGCAGAAAGCAGGTCTGGATCTTCTTCAGAAGACGAGGATAACAACAAAGATAAAAGTGGAGAAAGACCATCGGAAGATGTTGTGGAACGCATGGAAGAAAAGCTCGAAGCTGCCCAAGCAGATCAGAAGAATCTTTTCCTTATCATCTTCCAGCGCTTCATCATGATCCTTTCGGAACATTTGGTTCGCTGCGATACTGATGGCGTCGATTATAACACGCATTGGTATCGGTGGACAATCGGTCGTCTTCAACAAGTATTTTTACTGGTAAGTTTTCATTAAAAAGTATGATTATTAGTAATACTCATCTTCATCACTGTCCGTTCACGGTATTCATTCTTTGTGCAGTAACGATATTTTTATTTTACATGTATATAAATTACAGGGTGGCCGCTGGGCCAGGAATTTTATGATATCGGGAAACGACCGTGAATTAATTTTTTTAACAGGAATTTTACCAATTTTTAGAAGAAGAAAAAATATGTCCAAGTTTGATTTTAACAATGTTTTTTAAAAAAATGTGAATTTTTTTCTTTTTTCAATTATGATATCTTTCAGTTTACAATGCTTAATTCGAAAATCTTTCACTTATAAATTTTCCATTTTGGATTTTAATTTTTAAGGCTTACTAAATAAAAAATTAGTAGAGTTTGAAATCGACAATTTTGGATTAAAAAAAGCCTTTTTAGTTGATCAGTTGTGAATATAAATTATAATTATTTTTAAAATTGAATTATACATTTAGGATTAACATGTGAATAATAATTGATTTTCCAAGGTGACTCGTAATCCGTTCAAAGTTTAAGAATTTCCAGATTTTAGCGTTAAAAATTAACTGCTTGAATTGCAAGTTCTTAGTAGTTAAACAAATGTAAACGCCTGATTTGAGCTTTATAAATTATTTTCAATTTTGAGATAACTTCAAAATAATATATTCTTAATTAAAAGCTTTCAATCAATTTAAAATATTTTTTTAGTATAAAATTTGACATTTTTAATGAGGAAAATAACAATTTCTTATATTAAGAACATTTTTGATTGTTTATATAAAATCAGTAACATAAATCAAATATTCAAAACTAAACAAAAAAATAAATTTTGACCCTTACAATTTTAATTGTTCTACTTAAAAAAACGTAATTTACAAGTAAAATGGTTGAATTTTGATGTGTGTATAGTAAATATTGAATACCTATAATTTCGAGAAATTTCGATGAAAAAATTAAAATTTAATTTAAAATTTAATATGATTTCAAATAATTTAAGTAAAGTATCTAACCGACAAAATCCGGCTATTCATACCGAAATTTCCGTGCAAATAGCCCAAACCTAATTTAAAACAAAGTATAGATTTTTGCAGATTTCGAAAAAAAAATTATAAGCTTTTCGATAATTATGAAAGGCTTCAAAAAAATTTTTTTAAGATTCCTAGGAAAATTGAAAATGACTTTTGATTTTGAAAAATTAATTTTAATAGGATATATGAAAAGATTTGCACAATTGTTAAAAATGAATCTGGAAGATTCTAAGAAAATATGTTTTATTTTACAGGATTTAAAAAAAAATGTTATGAAGAATTCGAATCATTTTAAAAGATGTTTAGAAGTTCTGAAAAAAATTTCAAAAATAATATAAAATTTGAATAAATGTATAACAAAAAGTAGATGTTTCAAGATTTTGAAGCTTTTTAAGGATTTTAAACCAGTTAAAATGAAAATAATTTAACTTCATTTAAAAAGTGTTCAGTTTATGACACAAATGTAATCGTTCAATTTTTAATATAATTTTTTAATTTTCAATAGCTTAAAATTGCTTAAAATAATTTGCAGCGCAGTTTTTATTACTTTATATGGAAAATTTTGTAGCTTCTGAGTTCGAATTTTGTAATAATTTTAGTGACCGTGGAAAGTGTTTGCGAACTGGGAAATGACCGGGAATTTTTTGTGTGGTTAAAACGGCCCCCCTGAAATTACTCTTCTATCGCAAAGTGACAGTTAATGAGGAACATGCGCAACTTCAGAGTCATAATATATGGAATAAAGTTTCGAATACGTTCTTAAAAAGTCTAAAAAGAGTTGAGAATACTTTTGACAATACAAATTTTTTGTGCATTCAAAATTGAATTATTTTTGTGTGTAAATGAACCAAATTAAACATTAGTATCATTCATGTAGTGTCAATGGATAATTATTTTAAACATTTCTTTTCAGCATCACGAGCAAGTTCAAAAGTACTCATCGACATTGGAAACTCTGCTCTTCACTTCAGATCTCGATCCTCATATTCTCGACGTTTTCCATCAATTCGTCTCACTACGGGCGTGAATAAGTCTGCATCACGTTCTGTCCTTTAAAAGTCGACTGATCAAAACGCTTTTGCAAAATAAAACTGCAGTTACGTTGCGTGATAGCGTTGTTATCTTTACTATTTTATCTGGATTGCTACGTGCTATTTGCGATCTTGGAAGCGATTTTGGTTCGCACCTTGTATTTACCGATGCGATCCAGTATAACGAACAATCACAGTTATTTTAAATGAATTACTTTCAATTGTCAGCATCGCATGAAATTTCGATCATCGGTGGTGATTATTTATTTCTTTCGTTGGTCTGCGTTTTGAAATATCTTCAAGAATTTTAATGTACAAGATGTAAGTTTCTTTGCAGATAGTTCAAGTATTTTCTTGTCTAATATAAACTTTGGGTACATGTTTTTGTAAACGAGATGATTTTTTAGGGAAGCTTAGTTTCTTCTTTCTCGTGCTAATCGTTGCCTTTGAAATGTAAACAAATTTAATGCGAGTTTGTGACTTTCTATAATAGGTATTCTTCTGTAAAGTACCTACACAGAAAACAATCATTTTCTGAAAATCTGCAGTCTTTCATTAAATTAAACATTTTTCGACACTTCATCTGTACATATTTATTCTTATGTGCATATGTATATATGTTTCTTTGTGAATAAATTCTTCATAAACTCACACTAGAACTTATAACTTTAGTAACTTGTTTTTGCATGTACGATTACGTGTAATTTTATGTTAAATTAATAGTCAATTTCTCGAAGAGCAAATTCGGGTGGCGTTGTAAATGAACAGGACTTTCTGAAAGGTTGATTGAAATTCATTAATGAAGAATGTACTTTTAGGTGGCCATCGTCCACTTGTTGCTTATAAAATGAAGAGATGACTCCACCGTATAAAGGATATTTCAATTGTTTCTGCATTTATGAAAAAAACTGAATTAATATTTATGTAGCATTTTTGTAGTGTTATAAAAATTGGGCTTACTTTGATATCATAATCCGAATGTTCTACAAGAGGCTTGAAATCAGGATCACAAAAATGGTGAATATATTCGGTATCACAAGAATCGACAGTGGGTGTATCCTCAAATTCATTTTTTACAATCTCTTTTGCAGCTTGTATTTCAAAATACTTTTTCATCAACATTCTTCGTTTGCCTAAAAAATATTCCACGAAACAAACAAAAAATCACATTAAAAACATTGGAGAGGCCACTAAAATCATAAATAAGGAATTTCGGTGTTTTCTCTGGTTGCGATCAATATTGAAATTATTGGCAATCCCGAGACTAGCAATTTTGATGTATATCTTAGTTCAAATGAATTCAAAGTAAAATAAAAAGATTTAAACTTAAATAATTGAAGCAAAATGAGAGAATTCAAGTAAATTAAAAAGAATTGAAGGGGAGTGGAATATTTCAAGTGAAATCAAACGAATTAAAGGTGAATTCAAAAACTTTCTAATGAATTCAAAAAGTACAAAATAATTTTAAAAAATTAAAGTAAATACAGAAGATCTCCAGCGAATTAATTCAAAGAATGTAAACAACTTCAAAGGAATTTAAGTAAATTCATAAGGAACCCAAAAGAATACGAAAAATGTATAAGAATACAAGTTAAATTCAATATAACTTAAGATCATGTAAAAAAACTGAAGTGAATTAATGGCGAATACAGAACATTTCACGTGATTTAAAAATATTACAAACCATTCAAGTGAATACAGAGAATATAAAAGAATTCAATTCAATTAAGAGGAATTGATGGAATAAAAAAAAATGTAAGGTGAATACGAAAACGTTAAAGGAAATAATGAAGAGTTCAAATTTAATGAATTTAAAAGAATTCAAAAAATTTTCAGAGTGGTTCATTCCTTGGGACATTCTCTAATTTTTAAATCTTTAGTCGGAAATTAATAAATTTCGAACGATTGCCAATTTAAAAATACATGTACAATTTGTAACGTTTCAGGCAGAAATTGTTTAAGTATTAAGATTTAATATTTTAATTATTCGATTTATAATCTTTTTTTATTTAATTTTTGATTTGAATAAATTCGTTTAAACATAAATAGATTTGAGAATTGAAACTTTTCAAATCCCTAGTCTTCAGCATAAATTTTTTTAAGATTATCCAATACAAACGAAATAATTTTTTTTATTTAAAAAATGTTAAAATTTGACATTTTAGCTGAGTCTCAAAGTCTTACCAATTCCCTTTACTTGTAAATTTTCGGGAGGAAGAAAGGAATCTTTAGTCGTACTTCGCCAATTTGGTGTGCTACAACCATTCAGCCTTAAAGGACTAGCTCTCTGAAATTCACTATTTTCCTCCGCTATCCCTCCCGAGGATTCAGAATCCTTATTCTTTTCCATTAGTTACTTTTCAGTCCCTCAAACTTCTTTCTTAAAAAAACACAAAATTATCGTATTTGTTTAGAAGTGAAGAGTAACGAGATCTGATTAAACTGATGTAACCAATTTATTTAAATTCTTATTACAAAAAGTCAAACATGTAAAAGAACTATGGCACGATAGTTTTAAAATTTTAAATATTTGCTGTGGATTAAAGATAGGACTTGCACGAATCGACTTACATATAAATGGTAAATTACAAAAAAGCAGATGGGTAGTAGACAGATACTAAATAGGAGCAATGTAATGAATAACAGATTGGCATAACTGTTTTCTCCATGGAAACCAAACATAATCGACTTACAAATACTTGATTCACTATTAGTCTCAACGCAAGTAGTAAGATATTCTTAATATCTTTGACTTGAACTTGCTTGAAGTACGCCAGATGCATTTGGTAAATTTAAATCTTTCTTACTTGCATTTTGTTTTATTATCGACTACAATTATAATTATATTTAAATTATATGCTAATCATGTAATTTGGTTTCCATTTAGCTTATTGCAAAAACTTACTAGTAGTACATACACAAAGGAATCAAAAATATCAAGGAAGAAAAAAAGCAATGAAATTACCAAATGCACTTGTAAAATACTACAATAATTCACCCCTTTCAACTCGACGATTAATTGCACGAAGGTCACTTTCGAATCACGAAAAAACAAAACTTTCTCTTTTGCACTGAAGAGTGCAACGAGTTTTGCATTCACCAGTCATTTGCAAGATTAGAAAATGACCTCTGCACCGATTGAAGTGCTCGGTGCTGAAACATCTGGTTAGGAATTTTCAGAGTAAACAACGAGGAACTATACGGCAAATGCCCAAAGTGTTAATTTCAATCACTGCAATGTATACCTACTGAAACATTTAACACTAGGTACACTACACACAATCAAAATACGCTTTCCAAGTTTTGGTACATTCACTTCTTTTTTCTCAAAAAATGACAAGAGACTTGTCCAATCATTCTACATATTTCATCAAACTTAGCGAATTTCCAGAGCGATGATCTGAACAACAAGCGCGAGATAATATTTTTCCAGGCCTTTTTCCGTGTATAAAACAAAGGTTCGTTAGTGTATTCGACAGATAGCAACGAGAGGTAGTTTGTCCAAAAATTGGAATTAGCAATCATTTAATTCTAAATTGCATAACATTTCAGAGTGTCTACCAGACGAATGATTTTAAATTCCCGATCAATTATTCATTCTCCCTGCCTAGGAATAATACATTTTTGGTTGAAATTTCCATGTCCTAATATAGAATTTTAATTATTTTGGAAAATTCCCTATTCCATTTAGAATCATAATCCTTTTAGAAATTTTCCCGTTCCGGGCTTTGGTTTTTCGGTCAGGTAGACGCCGCCTTGTATTTATATTTTTGAGACTTGCTTCGACCAAAGTTCTATTCGTTTAAATATCTCTCTTTCTCGCATAGATATTCATATTAAATTTATAGATAAATATTTATGACTCAATCATTCACAATTACAAATATGCGTTTATAAATACGGCCATGTTGCTAGGTACTAAAATGTAGTTGGGAAAAATGTACTTCGTCCCTATCATCCTACTATATAATGTTGCTCTCCAGAAAATCATTTATGCCGCTACTTTCATCAGCTTCAAATGCATTACTTGCGTCCGTATTTTCAAGGGAATTGATGACGTCGCAATTGCTGCTAGTAGGCTCTTCTTTAATCGCTTCTTCCTTGAAATCATGACTTTGATTAGCGTTTGAATCCTGCATTACAGCATTTTCCTCTTTTGTTTCTTGCTCTTGACTTAGTTCTTTCAGCTCATTTATCGATTTCGGCGTGAAGTTAAAAACTGGCTTCGGTAAAAATGCTTTCCTCTCCTTCTTGACCGGCTTCGGATCATCTCTCTCGTACATGAAAGTCTTTCGCTTTCGTTTCACAGGTGTGCATACCTTTTTGTAGAGAATCTTCATTTCTTTGATTTGACTTGTTGGTATCGTCCAGTCCATTTCCTGAGCGTCAACGTCGGTATTTCGTGTCGGGTCTAATTCGGTTTTGTATTCTGGGATCTCCAGACCCAGAGTTTTCATCACACTTGTCATAATGTCGTCGATTTTTCCGTTGATGATCAAATCAGCTTTTTTGTCCTGGTAATAGAAAGAGAATGTATTAAATATCTAGATTTTACTTGGGACTTTTGATTAGAAAGAGAAAAAATATATACGTGTTTTGTTGGTTGAAGATTACATATAACAAGACGGCCACCGTACTTTTTAGTATAGAGTGGTAAATTTCCACTGGGAATAATTTGTAGCGTTGATCCCAAACATATACTCAAATCAGCAACACTGCAAGGAAAATTAAAATTGATACCCATCACAAAATTGTTCAATTTACTTAAATTTCATCAGGAAAATTGAATTTAACCTGGAGTGAAGGTCGGAGAGGGCAAGGTCGTCGTTGGGTAAATTGTGCTCCCAATCGAGAATCGTATCGTGCATTTTGCCACGACAAGGACGACCTCCAATTTGTCCTGACCTGCAGACAGTTTCCAGACACTTTTTACCAACACTTTTTGTTGAGCAGTTGCGGATGAATTGTCTGCAATAAAACAATTATTATAACGTCAAAAAAGATGAAATTTCAGTCTTATACTTTTATTTTTTTCTCATAACAAACCTTCCACATTTGTCGCATTGCTCAACAAACATGTTTCCATGTAATTCTGCGATGTTATGTCTGCCAACACCAGATTTTAGATGTAAGCCGTCGATATTTTGGCTTACTATGTACTTGACTTTATCTAAAGAATAAAATAATTCCAATTTAGGATAATCAATATTTCACTTCGATAATATCAGAGCTTGAGTTGTGCGACTTTTTCGAATTTTCCGTTTTTCTCAGAAGATGGATAGACTTAGTTTCAATTATAATCACAATGGGACTTTTAAAATTTAAATTCAAAACCAGAAAAATTATACCATTTTCGTCAAGAACATTAAAAATTGAATAATTTATTCTTAGCGCTTTATACTTAGAAATTTTTTGATTAATAACGTTGGAAATTTAACAATTTCTAATTTCATGAATCAATACACAAACATTTTATTTTTTCATATTGCAAGCCGTAACAGTTGGACATTTTAAAGTCAAAAAACATTTTAAAGTCGATTAATTTCAAATTAAATTACATTCTTCACACTATCTAAAGTAGAAAGTTAATTCTTTTTTGTTAAAAACTCGAATATTTTATTGAAAATTTAATTATTTTTTTGAAAATGCAACTAGAAACTAGAAAATTCATCCTTTTGGATTAAATATTCTTCTTTTATGGTAGAAATGTAATCGGTTTTATTTGAAAATTAACTTTTTTGCACTAAATTTAATTAACTTTTTGCGCTAATCTATTTCTTGAAAATTCAACCTTTCAGGCTGATAATGTAAGTGTCTTCGAAAAATTGGCCGTTTTCGCTTGTAAATTCAACTATTTGGTTCAAAATGTAACTGTTTTTGTTCGAGGTTCAATCTCTTTTATTTAAAAAAATTCGACCATTTATTACAAAATTCAATTATATAATTTAAAAGCTATCGTTTTTGGTAAAAACATCAACTGTTTTTTGAAAGTTCATCCTAATTTAAGAATTTCTGTTTATAGATAGAAAACTCATCTTTCTTGTTTAAAAAAGAACTTTTTTGTAGAAAATTCAATATTTTTAAAAATTCTTCTTTTCACTTGAATTTTTTTTAAGTTCAACTATTTGTTTGAAAATCCAACTTTTCAGGTTGATAATACAACTGTCTTTAAAAAATTATTTGAATGATTGAAAATTTGACCATTTGATTGGAAATTCTACCATTTGGCTAAAATTTCGATTACTTTTTAAAAAATTGATTTCTTTCGATTCAAATTTCTCAATGCTTCCTAAACCACTCGACTTTTTAACTTGAAAACTCAATTTTTTTCTTAAAAATTCGTTTTTGGGTTGAATATTTTTGGTATTTAACCATTTGATTCAATAATAATGTTTTGGGTTTAAAAGTCAACTGTTTGCTAAACTATTCGAATTTTTAAAATGAAAACTCAACTTTTTTGTCAAATATTCGTCTTTGGGACTTGCTTTGCAACTTGATGTGTCTTTTTTAAGCATTGTAGGTGCATCAATCCTTTTAATATAATTTGCGAAAAAGAATATTTACACTTACTGGTGTCGATTAATTTTTTTATTGCCATGTGACTTTTTGTTGGAATTGCATCATCAAATGCGACACTCATCGAGGGTTTTTCGCCTTTTCTCTCCAGTGTCCATACCCCATTTGGGCCCCTGAAACAAAATTTAAAAACTAGATGAAAGTTATAATTGCTAAGAATTTTAAAACAAAACTTCACAAATTATCATTAAAAATTAAAATTTTAACTTAAAACCAGAAATGAAGACTTTCTGTATAAAAGATTCATATTTATATCAAAACAAACTCATTTAGTCCCCCTTGTTTCTTTCCTCCTGAAAGGAAAATAATCGATTTTGATTTGTTTATATTTGGATCATTTAAATTTTTAATTGGTCTGAAACTAAACAAACCACCTTTCCCGAGGACGTCCGTAAGAGAAACAAAATTTAAACTCGGAAAGCGGCCTGAAAAGAAAAATTTTGGAAATTTTTTTTTGCACCTAAAATCAGGGATTCCAGCGGCTGTGCTAATACCAGCTCCTGTGTGAACGACAACATGCCGAGCAGCTTTAATCCAATCTGCAAGAAGATCACACTTAAGTCGAAGTGTTTCCTGTGTGTCGTATTTCTGCAAAAATGAGGAATCCTCATTAATGACATTCAAAAATAAAGTTGGCCAATTTTTCTCTTAAAGATTAGATTTGTGTCTGCTAAGGTCAATTGTACCTCCTCTAAGCCTAATACGCCTTTGTCCTCGTAGGGCGACAAGCCATCCGCGTAAGTACATGACATTTCACTCAAGTTTTACCCGAGTTTTCCCCAGGGCGCGATATCAGCACTATTATTTGAATTCACTTTATGCCAGATATGTTACTTTTATTATTTTTCAAATTATGATATCGAATTAACAACCGCAAGCGACAGGAAATGCCTACCACTTTGGTAAAACTAACTGCAGGAGCTTGCCGAAAACCGGGAATTCGAAACACCAGCGCGTAAACAATCAAAAGATAAACACTTGTAGTTTGTTTTTTTATTAATTTCTTTCCTTCCGAGGGAGATTAACGAGCCAACAGCGACTTTAGCGTTGTTAGCCTCTACGCACGCGTTTCGGAGCGGCTTCGTTACTGCTTTCGGAGCTCGTAAAATTGACAATTACGACCAGAATCACCTGACGGGAATCAATGTAAACAACTCGAGGGTTAACTGACCCTTTAAAGGACCCCAAACAAGTGCTTTTATCGCTTTATTTGCCTTCGTAATAAATTAAGGACTTTTTAAACAATTTTGTTAGGTTATGTTATTTGACTAAAATTTTAATAATTTTTTGTTTACAACTTGCTGGCATTTCGGTATGTCATTTGAGGTTAAGTGGTGTTACACTTTGAACTGTACGGTGATTTTCTGTCCTTCTATATTTGGCGTCGGTGCAAGAGGAAACAAAAAAATCGACAAAGTGTCATTTTTGTAGGTTATGAGTCCTATAATATTTTTATTGTAATAATAACGCAGTAATAATAATCGACAGGTAGGCAAACTATTAGGAAGTAATTATATATTTTTTGAAGTTTTCAGAACTTACTTTAATGGTGATTGTAATGTTCTTAAATTATTGAGGTGATTCAAACAAGGTGTGGGTCGAAATTATTATTTCATGCGTGTTTGCATTTTGCATAGTTATATTGAGCATATAATTAAATGGAAATTTTTGGTGTTTGTACAAATTTCTTTCTCTCGGCATTTAAAAAATAAATTGCTTTGATTATTATTTAATTATCGTAAATTTCTGATATATAATATAACAAGAAGGAAATTGTAGCTTAAAATAAAAAATGACCATAGAGGAATAATGTAAGATAAAAGTATGGCAAAATTGTGCCGTTTTAAATTTAAAGCAGAAATTTTTCCGGCTACCGTAATTTGATGTGAAAATTTTTAGAAAAAAGAGATTCATGCATTTCCAGTATACTTGAATTAAAATGAATAATTGATCTTATTAGAAATTTCAGTCACGATGACTGTCGATGGAGCATCCGGTAGCGATCAAGTGATTTTCGTAACTGGAAGTTACGATCACACAATTAAAATCTGGCAAGCTCATACTGGAATGTGTCAGCGAACAGTCCAACATGCGGAATCAGTATCCTTATCAAATACTTTATTTTAAACTGTATTCGCACAAAAAATATGACTGCACAAAATTGCCCTTAGAGGAACAAAATAATTTTTTGTTTTAGATTTTAGTTTAGGGAACGTCCATTAATTACGTGAGGATGAATTTTGATATTTTAGCCCCCCTCCCTTTTACATAAGATTTTTTTATTTTTTACTCAATATATCAACAATATACTATTTTCACTGTAAACGTGATTTCAAAAGATTGCACGATATTTCAAAACATTTAAAAGATTTCCAGTGATTTTAAAGAATTTAAGGGATTTTAAGGCATTTCAAAGGACTACAAAGTATGTCGAAGAATTACAAAGTTATAGGAAATTTAACGAGATTTTAAAGCCTTTTAGAGATTGCAAGGAATTTTACCAGATTTTAAGGTATTTGAAGGAGTTCAATCATATTTTAAGATATTTTTCAAGGCATACTGAAGGATTTGGATGAATTATTTCAAGAATTAGGAAAGAATTGCCCGGATTTTATAAGATTTTGAGAGATATAAATGGGTTTCAATGATTTTATGGAATGTCAAAAGATTATAATAGTTTTCAACAGATTCAAAAGTATGTGCACGAAGTTTAGAGGATTCTTAATTATTTAATGGAATGTCAAAAAATTCCTGAATATTATACAGGATTTTAAAAGTTTTAATAAAATTTTAAAGAATTTGTCAAAATTATACAGGATTTCAAGGGATTTTGAGTAATGTTAATGGCATTTACAAGATTCGAAAGGATTTCAAGAAATTACGGAAGATTCTCACGGATTTTAAAGATTTCAATTCATTTTAAAGTATATTTTCCGGGAGACCCCCCCCCCCCCACACACACAAAAAAACCCTTACGGAATTAATGGACGTTCTCTTAAGAATCCGATAAGAGAGATTTTACGATACTCATTAATTGCATTTTCATACTGAACAATGATTTTAATTGGCTTCTTAAATTCTTCTTACAAAATAAATTGAACTTTTTTTCAAGTAAAATAATGAAAGTTTCTTCCAACAAAAACTTCAGTGCTTAGTATCAAATCTTCGAAACTATCGTCTCTTTTCCTTAGCAGTAAAAATTGCAGCAAGTAAATGCTTTAGACATTACTCCTGATAAATATGTAATAGCAGCAGCTGGTTATCAACACATTCGAATGTATGATTTAGCATCTAACAACCCCAATCCAGTTATAAATTACGATGGTATCACAAAAAACGTCACAGGATTAGGTTTTCAGGTTTAGTATTTTCTACAAATTTCGGGCTAAATCTAAATAACTCTTATGCAATGCATTTAATTGTTTAGTAACACAAGCTAAACAATTTACGGTCAATTATATCCTTCAGGAAGAGGGGAAGTGGATGTACACAGGAGGAGAAGATTGTTCCGCTAGAATTTGGGACCTAAGGTATAAATGAATAAGTTTTGCATAATGCTTTTTATGTAACTGTACAAATATTAATTTTGCGTAAAAATTAAATTTTCACTGCATCTACTATTTTTTTCCTATTCAGAACTAGTAGTTTCCAATGTCAGAGGATATTTCAAGTATCAGCACCCGTAAATTGCGTTAGCTTACATCCAAATCAAGCAGAATTAATTGTCGGTGACCAAAGTGGACTCATACATTTGTGGGATTTGCGATCCGATCACAACGAGCAATTGGTAATTACATTGAAATAAAATATCTTCATGTGTTTCGAAATTTTCGAGGGGTTGATCACTCTTGAAATCATTGCAACCGTTTAAAATGTTCGGGGATTCTTTTTAAGTCTTTGAAATATTGGTAAAATCTTTGAAATCTAGTGTACATTCAAGAGTTGAGTAATCAGCCCCTCGGAAATTTAGATAAAATTTCAAATGTTGTATTAATATTTTGAAACGATCGTCACACAGATTCCTGAAGCAGAAGCTTCTATACAAGATATCGCTATAGATCCGGATGGAACTTACATGGCAGCAGTAAATAATAAAGGTCACTGCTTCGTTTGGGCCTTAACTGGAGGTGTGGAGGAAGAACCAACTCGGCTCAATCCTCGCCACAGAATTGAAGCACACAATCGTTATGCACTTCGTTGTAAATTCAGTCCGGATTCTACGTAAGCATAATTATTCAGAAAAAAGGCGAATAGTTTTCTTACTTTTATTTAATTTTTAACTAAATATTATTTTCCAAGCTTTTATGTATTTTTAATCTGTTTCGTACTTATGAGAACCATTTAAACAATTGTTAGTCTGCTTCACGCCAAGTAACTTAGATATTACTGACTTCAACTTACTGATTCCAACTTTTGTTGAAACTACGATATATTTTCAGTCTACTCGTAACAACATCAGCAGATCAAACAGCGAGAATCTGGAAAACAATGGACTTTTCTGAAGTTCAGGTTCTACAACACGATGCTAAACGATGGGTGTGGGATGCAGCTTTTAGTGCCGATTCTCAATACGTCTTCACTGGTAATAACCAATAAAAATGAATTTTCTCACAAAATCTGAGCATTTCTAATCTACCATGTATATGACCATACATTTATAGCTTCATCCGATGGAGTCGCAAGGTTGTGGAATATAGAAAGTGGCATCGTGGAAAGAAAATACGAAGGTCACCAGAAGGCAATCACGGCTCTAGCTTTTCGAGACGAAATTCTCTCTCCAAGTTGAACGCGCGATTTCGCCTTTTTTAAATTTATCTAATTTAAGGAAAGTACTTTATTCCATTTTTATATCACGTCTTTGAGTTTTATTCTGGTCTATTTATAGCTATTTACATATATAATCATTTGATAACAAAGTTACAAGATCGAAGACAAATCAATGTGCAGTTGTATGGACTTGCTAGAAGTCGTGCGAATTTATCTAACAGTCAAACTTATTTACGTAAAGCATTTTGTAAATCATGTACAGGTAAAGTGATACGTGCTTAGTTAAGGTTGTTTAAGTAAAAAGCCTAAAGTACCATGGAGAAAGTGCAGAGTACACATATGCTTTAATTACAACAACGAATGCATGAATTCGAGGTAATAAAACAACTTAAGTCACGTATTTGACATTTCGCACTATAACGCTTTTATTCATATTCCTCTCGCAGGTTGATAGCTTTTTTGCTAAACTTCTTTTTTTGTATGCGTTCCTTAAACTTACTGAATTGCCATTAAGTTACCAGTCTTAAAATAGATTTATACGCTTCATAGTTAAACAACAGTTATGTAGCCAAACAATCATTGTAGCTTTCTGTTATGATAACGGAAATAAAATTTGAAACCCCTCAGATACACCAAACAGGAATTCATTCATGACTTCGATAATCACAATCTTAGTTTCTTTAATACACTTGGCTTTCAGGTATTTTAATCGATGCTGTGCTTTTCAAGTACAACTTCGAGCACTTGATTGTTGCCTAAACACTCGGCAATCTATCTACCTCGCTCATTTCTGTTACCGTTTCATCGTCCATCGTGTAACTTAACATGAACTTCAGCGATACTGGTTCCTAAAAAAATTATTTCTAACCATTATTGATCTATGTTTTGTTTTTTTATTGTAATTTTGATTTTGCATGTAATAGTCTCTGACACTATGTAATAAGATTTAGGGATCTAGTGCCCTTTTATAAAATTGGTCTTATTTATCAAAATAAATATTTTACTTATCAAACTGTTGCTTTATATTCTATACCATTTCCCAAAATTACAGACTGATACATTCATCGTTTTAAAAATAAGTTGGAACAATGTAAGTGTTTATAATGATTGGTAATATAAATTTCACATTCCCTCTTGTTATTATTAAAATAAAGAATGCATTTCATCTGTATGGCTGTAACTTTGGAAAATAATAAAAGACATAAAGAGTTTGAACCACTACTATACATTCAGATGCACACGTTTCTAAATTATCTTAATTCCTTTGAATTCTTCCGAATTCTCTTAAGTCTTGTGAATTTTAATAATTTATTGAACTCTTTATTTTTTCAGTTCGTCTGAATGAATTCTTTTATTTTTTTTAAAGTTAGATGTGGATATTTTATAATTCGTTTGAATCCTTTTGAAATTATTATGAATTTACGTGCTCTGTTTTAAAGCCTTCTGAATTATCTTTAATTCTTTTAAAATCTATTCAATATACCTTCAATTTAAAAAAGTTTATCTTTACTTGAATTTTATATCAAAACCACGGTAGCCGCAGGACCGAGAATTTTATGAGATCGGGAAGTGGCCGTGAATTTATTTCTTTACCGAGAATTAAAAAAATGTTTAAAAAAATTTTTTTTGAAAGTTTGACTTTAACAGTTTTTATAATAATCAATTGATTTTCTATCCTTTTCAATTATGATATAATTTAGTTTACAGTACGTAATTCAAAAATCTTTCACTTGCAAATTTCCCATTTTGGATTTTAATCGATGATTTTGGATAAGACCTTTTTAGTTGATTAAAAGTGAATATAAATTATAATTATGTTTGAAATTAAAATATAAATTAAGGATTAACAAGTGAATAATAATTATTTTACAAGACGATTCGAAACCAGTTCAAAATTTAAGAATTTTCAGATTTTAACGTTAAAAATTAAATTGTTTCAATTGGGATTTTGACATTCTAGTGTAGTTAAAAAATGTAAACGTCCAATTGAAACTTTATAAACTATTGTCAATTTTAAAATAACTTCAAAATAATATATTCATAATTAAAGGATTTTATCAAATTTAAAATGTTGCTTTAGCCTAATATTTTAAATTTTGTTATTAAGAAAATTACAAATTGCTGATTAGTTCGAAATATTTGATTGTTCATGCAGAACCGGTAATTATAAATCGAATATTCTAAACAAAACAGAAAACTAAACATTTATAGTTACAATTTTAATTGTTTTATTTAAAGAAATTTATTTTATAAGTAAAATGGTTGAATTTTGATATATAATAAATATTGAACATCTATAGTTCCTGGAAAGGAATCGACTAAGTTAAAGAGATGTTTAGAAGAACGTATACCAACAAAATTCGGCTATTCGTACCTAAATTTTGGTGCAAATAGTCCACGGCTTAATTAAAAAAATATCGATTTTTCCAGATTTCGAACTAAAAAATTAGCTTTTTAAGAGTTATAAATGGCATCAAAAGAATAAAAAAACTTTTTCTGAAGATTCCTAGGAAAATTGAAAATGACTTTATTTTGAAAAAAAATTTTTAAGAGAATATTTAAAAATATTTACATAGATTTCCAAAAGTTTCAAAAATATTTTCCAATTTACAGGATAAAAAAATTTAGGAAGAATTCGAATCATTATAAAAGATATTTAGAAGTTCTGAAAAAAATTTAAAAATAATTGAAAATTTGAATAAATGTAAAATAACATGTAGATGTTACAAGACTAAAATAAAATTTTGAAGCTTTCTAAGGATTCCGAAACTGTTTCAAATTAAAATAATTTCAATTTTAATTTACGAAGTTTTCAGTTCATAAAAAAATTTAATCGTACAATTTTTAATATTTATAGCTTAACATTGCTTAAAATTATTTGCAGCTCAGTTTTGATTACAGTGAAAAAAGTTTGCAAAACGGGAATTGACCAGGAATTTTTTTATGAGATTGAAACGGACATCCTGAAAAATTAACTTATTCATTTTATTTTGATTTGCTAGTTTGTTTAGTTTGTATTTTCATTTAAATCTCAGGTCAATTCACTTCAACTCTTCCAAATTCACTTAAACTCTTCTGCATTTATTTAATTTATAATGAATGTGTTTTATTATTAGGATTCTTGTGAATGCAACAAAATTTTTCTAAATCCCCTAACTTAAATTATTTGGAATTCCCTTCATTTATGCTCAGTTTACTTCAATTGCATATGAATGCAATTGCCTTTTTTAAATTTTTGGATTTGTTTAATTCAGGTGAATTCTTTTAAATTCGCTTCAACTTCACTTGAATGCAATTTATTTATTTTTGAGTTCTTTGGATTTTGACATTTTTCCTTGAATTCTTCTGAATAATCTTTAATTCAACTTGAATGCAACTTAAATATTTTTAATTCATGTATAATTTTGTGTTCAGTTAATTTTTTTCAATTCTTTTGCTTTTTTGGTTCAGGGTTTTAATTTCTTTGTACTCGTTTAAATTTACTTAAATTCTCTCAAATTAACTTATTTTATCCAAGGACAATATATTTGCTTAACCCTTTGGAATTCGCTCCATAGCTACTTAAATATAATTGTATTTTTTTTTTAATTCTGTGGGTTCTTTGGACTTTGTTTTAATTATTCTTCTTCATCTATTTAGATATTTTTATTTTTCGTGAATTCGTTTCTTTCACTTTATTTCAGTTGACTTTTTAAAATTATTTGGATTTTTTTCAGTTCAGTTGGATTTGTTTGACTTCGCTTCAAGCCCAGTTGGATTTCATTTTTTTGAACACTTTTGAATTCACGAGAATTCTTCTGAAGTCACCTGAATTTCACTTAAGCCTAGTTCATTTTCTTGGAATTTCTTTAAATTAACGTGAATTCTTCTGTGTTAGCTTAAATTTCATCAGAACTTAATTTATTTCTTTGGATTTTTTAATTCCCGTAAATTCTTCTGAATTTGCTTGAATTTCACTTGAATTCAATGGAACTTTTTAAATTCTTTTAATTCCTTTGCATGCGCTTGAATTCCACTGAAATTCAATTCCATGTTGTAAATTCACTTCAATTCTTTATATTAATTTGAACTTTTGAATTTACAGGTAGGTAAAGGTCAAAATTATTACTTGTTAACCCCTCGCCAATTCGAAAGCTTTTTTGAAAAGAGCACAGGAATTCTAATTCTGATTATAAAGTCTCAGAGAGTCTACATGCTATTAAAAAGCAAATCGCTTTTTTCTGCTAGAACAATTCTAAAACATTTATTTCGCTAAAAAGTATAACGTTAAATGCGAATACAAACATTTTATTAGTAGATGTTACCTTGAGAGGATTCGCAATTAGTATAATTTGTGTGATCGCTGAAGGAGGTAGAAATGGATTATGTGCTGGAAGTTCGGTACCCGATGGTGGCTGAAGTCTGCATTTGCATCTCTAAAAATAAAAAAATAAAACTTTAGAAAAAGGAAAAAAATGGTGACGTGTAAACAGCAAGAAGAAAACATAAAACAAAATTATTTTTCGTTATTATTGCCGGAAAATAAGATATTTATTTAACACCTAACTTTGATTAATAATAATAGACTAATATTCAACAGAAATCCTTCAAAATCAATTTCATAATTACCTTAGGCACTACAGCCTGGAATAAATAATTACTAAGGGCTTTAGAATTCTTACTCATCGTCGTAACAACAATAACAGAAACATCCGGCCTTGGGCTATCTTTTGCAAAATGTAATACTACAGTAATTCCATTTTTCTCATCTATTACCGTCAAAGGTGGAGTAGACCCTGGAAAGAAATTGATTCGGATACAATTTCAATTCTAATGCTAATCTGCAAATTTAATTTATTTAATAGAATACCTGGTTGGATATTTTCTAAAGTGACAGAGATATCCGTCAATGGTTTAATTTCCACTTCATCATTAACAGGTATCAATGGAATGTCATCTTCCTTCCTCTCAGTACTCGTTTTATTTTCTTTTTCATTATTCATCAAATCTGCTTCTGCCTTATCAAAGCGGTCATCCCCATTGAGCAGCATGGGAACGTCATGACTAGGTGTATCGTATTTCACTTCAGATTCACTCTTTGAATTTAATTCATTTTGAGAAGACTTCGATAAATCTTTGCTAGTGTTGCTCGCATTTATTTGCGCTGGATTTTGCAGCATTGAAAGTTTCATTATACTATTCATAGGCACTCGGCTAGTCTCTTTGCTATTACATAAAAAGTATGAATTCACGCAAGTCCAATCATGGATATTTATCAACTTAGATTATTATTAGATATTAAAATTGAGTGTAAATTGAGTTGTGCAATACGTTCTTTACCTTGCACCATTAAAAGTCCCCCTTATAGTCGAGAAAGATAAACTTTCCTTGAGTAAAGACTCGCCTAGTTCATTTAAATCGTCAAGAGCTTTTGTTTTGCTATCTACTTTTGTCGACACAATGACGCTTTCCGCTGATTCTATGTAAAAAGAATTTAAATTATAAAAGCAAAGGTTTAATAGAGCCTTTAAGAGTTGACAAATAACAACTGGGACAAATCGCGCGTACCTTTCTCCAAAACTATGCGAGTATCAAATCCAGCAACGTCTCAGGTGAACTAAAAATTCTAAGAAACGATCTTTTACTGGAAAATAGTTTGGTTCTATTTTTAGGACTTGCAGTGGTTAGATATGAATATATTTTTGATTAGTTCATGCTTTCTTTAATATGCTGATTGAAAAAATTGCATTTATGGATATTAATTTACATTTTTAGAGATTTTTTCGTTATTATCGACGACGATTAGTTAAATGGAGAAAGTTATGCGCAAAATGGTTAGCAAACAAAAATGAATCAATCTCTCTTGTATATAGTTAATCGGCGAACTTTAACCCACGATTTGCAATGTATTTAACTCTTAATCAATTAATAAATTTACTCTCGTGAAACAATCCACCTTATCAACCTGGTTATCAACAACTGACCTGTCTTATTTGAAGCTGCAATACTGACAGGTTGCATGATTGACATATCAGGTAACAATGGACGCGTATCTGGTACAAATAAAGACCCTGAGTTTGTTCCCAAAGAATTAAAAATGTCTCCTAAAATTTCCATATCGGTTTGAGGTGAAATGGCCCTTCTATTATTGCACTCAGATTCACTTATTGTTAAATTGTTATTGGAAGAAATGGTTTCATTTGGAGTTGAGAGATCTAGTAAAGAAGGACTGTTTGTCGTATTCGCATTCGACGTTTCCGTTCTTGGTCGATTAAGTACAAGAGTTGTTGTGTATTTATCAAAAACTTGGTCTAATTCGTCATTTGCCGCAAGAACTTCTTCTGTAATTAAATTAAAGACATATCATTATCAATAAACTAGGGACCTCGACTACTGTGCGTGCCAACCCTTAATTCAGGATTAACATTTTTGTATGGTTATTTTAGGTTGGGCATTTGCAGATGTTAGCTGGACAATTAAAGACGTTAAACATACAGGGAAGAAGGAGACCTATTTTATATATCTTTTTATACGTTATATTTTTTACGAAACTTCTATATTCCATACTTTCTAAAATATTATATCTAATAATTAAACATTTTATTTTAAGAATACATATATTTTATAGTTGTATCAGGATGGTCCAAATGTATACCAGTAAAAATTCATTTCGAGATTTTTTTATTGATCTCAAAAATTTGTTTGATTTCTGGAAAAACAGAATCCTTTTCTGTTTTTTAAATCGGTCAATATAAACCTGTGCCCCTGGGCTTTTAAAATTAATATTTGGTTTTAAATTGAAAAAAATCGGTTATTGAAAAAATGAAAACTGAAGTAGTTCTTACTAACTTTTTGTAAATTAAAGTTTAGTCCCCTCTGAAGGAATGTTCAAGGGATAATTTTCACTCAATAATTTTGAATTTTAGCCCCCTCTTCAACAATCCTCTTGTATTGCGCCCGGAAAATGCCCCAAAAACGGAAAATAGTAGTTTTTATGTCAAATTCATGCTAAAGACGGTATTCTTTTTTCAACTGTTTCACCATGGATGATTGTTTTTTGGAATTAATGACACAACTAACGAATTTTTAGTCATATTTTTTTAACGATATTTGCCAATTTTTTGAACAATTACCGTTTTTTTAATCAATGTATGCTTTTTGAAATTAATAACTCAGTCCATGAATGCTTGTATTGATATTTTTCTAAAAAGACACCCTTAAATGATTTCAACAAAGAAATATTTTTCTTTTTTAAATCATGAAAAGTTATTATTTTTTGGAATTAATGCCGCAGTTAATGAATTTTAAGAGTGATTATAATGATAACAACAGTTTGCAACTATTTAAACTATAAATAATCATTCAGTTGCGCCACTTAATAGGAAAGGTTGAAAAATCTAGTTTTTTCGAATCTCTTACACTATGTTGCTTATTATTCAGTATTTTATTATTTCGAAAAATATACCGTAGATTTTCTTAATGGTAATATTTTAATTTTTTAATTTTACGTTGCGGATAGTTATTTTTTCAAGATCGATTTTTCTTTGAAATAAAAAAATACTGATTAATAAGCGGCATAGTGTAGTAGATGCAAAAAATAGAAATTTCTCGATCCGAAGGAAACTTCGGAAAGGTGAAAGTGATTTTAATTGTTTAAATAATTGTAAATGTCTTTTAAAAAATCACTGTTAACGGTCAGAAGCTGCGTCATTAATTGCAGATCATAATAACTTTTTGAGACTTAAAGAGGAAAAAATGTTTAAACAAATACACTTTTTAAAATAATTTTAAACTGTCTTTTACAAAAAATACCACTGCTACTATACATTAGCTGCGTTATTAATTCCACAAAGAAGTAACTTTTTAAGATTTACAAGAGAGAAATTTGATTAAACAAATGAAAATTGTTCAATAATTGCCAAATATCGTTAAGCAAACATATATTATTCTTAGACTTTGTTAATCATGTCAATAATACCAGAAAAATTTAACTTTTCATGATTTGCACGAAAAAATATACAAATTCGAAATATATTTAAAAAAAATATCTCTTTTGAAATTCTTCAATTGTATCATTTATCCCAAAAAATAACTTTTCAAAAGTTTCCAATAAAAATGGTGTCAAAAATAAAAAATTAGTGAAAAATACTTAGACCCTTGTTACTTATCGAATAAAAATAAATAACGATGAAAAAATATTTTTAAAATACCGCCTCTGACATGAATATTACATAAAACTGCTGTTTTGAATTTTTGGGGAACTTTCTGGACAAAATAAAAGAGGGTTGGGGCGGAGGGTCAAAATAAAAAGTTCTTGGACGAAATTATTCCTTGAGCACTGATTAAGAAATTACTAAAAGATAATTTACAAAAATTTAATGGCAAGTACTTATAATAAGTATTCTTTTATAATTGATTAAATAATTTTAATGATAAATATTACGAATTATTACAATGAATCTATTATTCAACCAACCTACCTATTCAATAAAGAATAGGAAGCTAAACACATTAATTGAATAGAATTATATTTTATGGGTCAAAAATCAAAAGAACCTAACCCACATTTTTGAAATTGTAGATGGCGTCAATGGGAACAATGAGAATTAAAAAATATAAAATAAATATATATGCATGCTTGACTTATCGCATCATTTCATTGAGACAGGCTTTTACTTACTAAGCATTTCTTCATTATCTTGTATTTCGCTTGCGAGTCTTAAAATAATAGGCTTAAGGCGACCACATGCGTCATGCAGTTCTTTCATTAATTCCAGATCTTCCGTATTTACTTGACCAGGTGTGTAAGAATCCAACATATCGGATAATAGTCTGCAATTACTATGAACAGATTCCAATTCCATTATTCTTCGAGATTTTTCCTCGACTCTCTTCTCGTCCTGCAATATTTATTACACATTATAAAAAAATATTTGGACTATTATAAAAAAAATCGTTGTATTGTCCAACTATAATCATGAATTGAATTTATGCGAATTGAGATCAAAGTTGAATTTAAAGAATTTCAAGTTAATTAAAATTATCAACGACCTCTTTCACCATTGTCTTGATTAATTTATTCGCTGCGTGCAAATCATCTGGATTTTTACTTTGAAGTAATTTCTGAAGAAGCTTGGATTTTTCCTCGTCTTCGAAAATTTCATTTTTTGGCTTTAAAGCTTTTGTCCCATCGTCTGTGGCATTCGTGGGTAGTACTAAATCCTCCTAATTTCAAATAATGTTATTTTACCAAGGGCTTTAAGATATTGTACAACATTTTGTTTAAAAAAACGAAAGAAAGTATATAAAAATTGTTCGAACGAACTTGTGCAACCCCTTGTTTTCTTAACATCTCGAAAGCTTCTTTTATTTTCATTTCACGAGGATAATACACGGTCCACGTGTGTAATAAGTCAAGTACTTTTTGACGAACGGCAACTGGAGTTGAATTTCCAAGGTACTTGGGAGAAACTAATTTAATCATTTCGTTTAGAAAGCGAAATTTTCCAACCTCGGCGTGAAACGAGGTTCCACATCTCCTCATGCATGTGTCCAAAAGCTAATAATAAATTAAAAAAGAACCAGGTCAATTTAAGGAGATTATTGATATAAAAATTGTCATGGTAAATGCTTTTGTTTAAATCAAAAAGCTTTACAAGTTTTGTATTTGAAAAAGCTTTTCTTTGTTATTTTTTATGCTATTAAGATTTAGGCTAACATTACAGAACGGTCTATCCAAAAAATTTCTGAAAGTGGGTTTATTGCATAAAAAATATCTAAAAATAAAATACAGGTTGTGCTACAATAATTTGTTCGAATTCTCATATCTCATATCGAAGATATCTCATATCTTCGGAGTTTTTATTTTTGTAAAGAATTGAGAATTCGATTTTTAATCGCCACCAGAAGCTGATTTTCAAAACATGTGGAATTGTAACCTAACTCAATATCTCGGGAGTATGTGTTTAATTTTTATTCAATCTGAAGATTACACTTCTCATCTGAAACTTTCACTTCCACTCTATTTCCTCGAAACTAGATAAGATTTTGTGATCAAACTTTGTTGTCCGTAATTCAGCAACAGTTCAGCTGCGGAGTAGACTTTTGTTTTATCTTTAAATGGTGATTTCGATTTTATAGAATATTTTTTTAATTCTCTGAAAAATGTCGACTTTGTTGGTTATTTAGTTATCTACTGTCAACCTCTCAACATCTCATTTTTTAAAATCTAATTCCGAATATTTATGATTTCAATTCTGTTCAATTTTTACTAGGTACATTAGATTTGTAGACCCGATGAAGATCGCTTGTCAAACAATACGAATTCAGCAATTAAATATTAAGACTCAAAAATGAAATCTTTGCAAATTTAGCATACAAAATTCAACAATTTTAAAGAGAAGGTCCTGAAATTAAACGATTTTGGAATTAGAATTTGGGTTTCAAAGTTCTTTAAATCTGGATTGTAAATGAATTAAATTCATGCAATAACTGATTAAATACATTTTAAAAAAGCTCCCGGTTAAAACACAAATGGTCATTCCAAGTTTTCGCGCGCAGCACACAAATCCTTGTGATCCTGGTGATGATTGGAAATAATATACATACTTTAATTCATTAAATCTGGGTTTGCTATCTAATAAAGAATTGCATACTATATATATGAAAATTTTTGATATAAATATAACTTGTGTTTGTAAATTCCTTCTTTCATGTCTGAAAAAATAACATTAATGAATTAAATAAATTGATAAACGTACTGTAAGTGCTTGTAAAGCTTCCCACTCAGTTGTTGATTGAATATGAGTTGCTAAAAGTTTACTAGCAATATGTGCACCTTCGGTCTCCTTTGTCAGCATTACACAAAAAGCCTCAATAGCTGCAATATCAGGTTTCTGATTTTGAGGGTTCGTTACCCTTTCTGTAACATTACTTATTGAGTCAGGCGTAAAAAGATGCATACAAATAAGTTTTCTATCAGAAATTAATGAGACTATTTTTTGGTGAAAAACAGCGGCAGGGAAATGTAGGCAGTAAACAAAATACTTTGTTAGCTTATATCACGTAAGGTTTTTAATTTCGTTGTATAACATCTAAATAAACTTACGTATCAGGGCTTCAAGACTTGTAGTTACCACATCCATTTTTATTTCTTATTTAAGCATTTTTCTCGTCGAAACGTAAAATTCATCTGCTTTCGACTGACAGTGACAGCTCACAGGCTCACAGCTGGGCTAAAATTGTCGGCAATGCAGGTGTGCGACAATATTGGACATTTTTTTAATCAGTTACCCAGTGAGTTGTAGGTAAATTATCAGGTAATACCCGCCAATTTAAAAAATTGAGAATTTAAATTTAATATTTATTATTTTTGTGTACCTAGGGGTAAAATGAAAAAAAAGTTGAAAATCCAATTCTAGCTAAAATTTGCAATTGATTAAAAACTTTTCTTAGACGATCCTCTAACTCGATTACAATTTTTTTAAAAATGTACAATTGAATACATTGTTTCTTTAATAATATGTAATTATTTCAAAATTATTGATATTAGTAGTAATCGATGAATAAACATTCGTGAAACATAATTTGATAGTTTATCACAAATAAATAATTTAGAACTAATACTGGTATTGTTATACACACGGTGACCCATTTTAATCTATAATCCCAAATATGTTCTAAAATGCTTTATCTACGAAGGAATGGTTCGGATGGGTTCGGACCAGGTTCGGACAAATGTTGACTAGGACAGAGGGGGATATTTGACTGTACCATCACTTTTGACCTTGAGGTCAATTTTAAAGTTTAAATAGAGGTAAGACCCTTTCCTTAAATAAGAACCCCTATTTTTGACTGCGGATTTGAAAAGAGCGGGAAATTCACGTCAAAAATGACCTGGGAAAAAAGGGTTTTGTGTCCGGAAAGGTAACAAATTAGGGTGAAATGTCTGAGAAACCACCAGACGACCTTTTTCTGAATTGTCTTGGTTTTTCGGGGTAAACATACGTTCAAGATGCTTTGCAGGAATCGATGAAATGTCTCTTCTCTGTGACCAGTTACAAAAAGACACTTTGTTCTAATATTTACTCATTCGCGAATCAACATGAACAGCTGCTAGAACCGTTACAGCTCGTGCATCATTTTCGTTGTACTCATGATGTCGGCGTTCACGAACAAGAATCCCATTGCGAGCCAGTCAAAGTACTTATTGTTAAATTAGTAGGATATCTTCTGTCTGGAAACCGTTCAGGGTAAAATCTTGATGCAGCGGGGAATTTAACGTGACATTTCCCTAAAATTGGTATCATATTAACGATTTCAGTAGGTAAGTAATCAGCCATATTGCGAAATTTCTTTTGACCAAAGCAAAGATATTAGGTCCTAGATACGGCATGATATTAGTGCCACCACATACCGGTAGTTAGCGCGGCGGGTAAGTTTGTGTTTTTGCATATATATATAGCTCTTAGTTCCGCCACATACTTGTAGAGGCGCGATATGTAGCGATTAGT
>JAAAKG020012859.1:7691-20867 GCA_010014905.2 Druon quercuslanigerum | reverse complement strand
TAAATTCAATTCCTAATCTGATTTATTTCTCACAATAATTCAATTCGTAAATCAATTCAATTCCTAATTGAATTCTCAATTAAAATAAATTGTTAACTAAATTAAATTTTCAACATAGTTCAATTCTGTACTCAATTTAATTATTGATTCAATAAAATTCTTAATTAATTCTTAATTAGGCGCCCAATTCAATTTATTTTTAAATTACATTCAATTCGAAATTTAATTTTTTTATTCTTATTTCTATTCTTAAATTAATTTAATTTTTATTTCAATTTAATTTTTAATTAAATTAACTTCTCAATATAATTCAAATCTCTATTCAAATAAATTCTTAATTCTCAATTATTTCATAAATAATTTCCTAATTCAATTTAATTCTGAACTAAAATCTCAATTTAATAAAATTCTAAATTTAATCTATTTTTTAATTTAATTCAATTTCCTACTCTAAATTTAAATTTTTATTCAGAGTTAAATTCCTAATTAAATTTAATTTCTAATGTGATTTATTCCTTTCAATAATACAATTCGCAAATAAATTCAATTATAAATTGAATTCTCAATTAAATTAAATTGTTAACTAAATTAAATTTTCAACATAGTTCAATTCTCTACTCAATTTAATTCTTAATTCAATTAAATTCTTAACTAATTCTTATTTCCATTAAATTCTTAATTAATTCCTAATTAAACGCTTCATTCAATTTCATTGTTAATTATATTTAATTCTAACTAAACTTAAAATAGCTAAAATGCTCGAAAAATAAATTTTCAATAAAAAAAAAGAATTCTCAAAAAAAGATTTTTTTTCTACAAAAAAAGATTCATTTTCAACAAAATACCTGAATTTACATATAAAAATATCAATTTTCAACTAAAATTAAAATAGCTAAAATGTTAGAAAAATAAATTTTCAACAAAAAAAAACGAACTTTCAACAAAATATTTATTTTTAATCCCAAACAATTATTTTTAACCAAAATAAAAGAATTAAATTTTCAATTAAAATAATCAATTTTCAACCAAAAGGAATGAATTCTCAACAAAATAATAATTTAATTTTAAACCCAAAAGATGAATTTTTTACTAAAAAAGATACAGCTTCAATAGAAGATAAAAATGTTCAACTAAAAAATAATAAAAAATCTAAATTTACAAGCAAGAAGTAGAATAGTCCAATTTGCAAAATTTGCAAAATTAATTAATTTTCAACCAAAAATTTCAACTGAAAAGAAACAAATTTTGAGTCATAGAAATTCATTATTAATCACAGTCATTAATTGTAAAAAAAAGAATTTTTGACCAAATAGTTGAATTTTTAATACCAAAGAAATTTTTTAGAAAAAAAGATTACATTTCCATCGAAGAAGGTAAATTTGGCACAAAAAAAGGAATAGGTAAAGTGAATTTTTAACTAAAATGATAAATCTTTAACTAAAAAGATATATGTACTGCCAAAAATAAAATAATTAAATTTTAATTCATTAAAATAAATGTTCAAACACAGAAGTTAATTATTACCTAAAAAATGATAAAAAAAAGGGATTTCAAACAAATAGTTGAATTTTCAACAAAAAATAGAATACCTAGATTTTCAGTCAGAAACTGAATTTTAAATAAATAGAAAGTAAATTTTTAACGAATTAATATAATTTTTAAATAAGATTAAACTTCTATAAAAAAGATAAATTTTCAACATAAAATGTAAGTAACCTTTTCAATTTAAAAAATTAAATATAAATAAGAAAAAACTAATTTTCAACCAAAAAGATAAATTAGTCACCAAGAATCTTAAATGTTCTCCCAAAAATTTGAATTTTTAATAAAAAACGGGAATTTTAAACCAAATATGTATTTGAATTTTTAACTTAAGAAGACAAATTTTGAACCAAACATGTACAAGTTAAATTTGTCGTTAAACCAGTTGATATTTAACTCTAAAGCATAATTTTAAAAAATAATTAAATTTGAAAAAAATCTAATTTACCAACTAAAACGATAAATGATCAACCAAATAAATAAATGTTTAATAAAGTAGTTACACTTCAAACTAAGTATTTGAGTATTTAAATTTTATACTAAAAACAGTTGAATTTAGCAAAAAAAAAAAAATTTTCAACAAAACAGTTTAAGTTTTCAATCAAAATAGATTAATTTTCAATTAAAATTAGTTTCTTAAATTTTAAACTGGATATTTCAATTGCCGGTAAAGTAGGAACCGGTTAAGTATCACATGGCCTTAAATCAGTCTCACGGATATAATTACAACTTTGATGAAAGGAGGTTACCGGTTCATTGAAAAAAATGCATGTAACGACTTTGTACGATAAAGTGGAGTGCCAAAAAGTTCAATGAAACTTTTCAGAATGGACTATGGTATTGGGACGACATAAGTGACGTGACTGAGTATTTTGACGTGTTAGGACGTGACGTGACTCACTGAAAATCGGTGACACTGACCGTGTGGCATCGTGTATCTGCCAACCCCCGCCATGCCAGTTTCATCCCACGTTCCCATGTACTTGCTACCAGTGACGAAATGTGTCTCCCCATTAGTTTCTCTCACACTCCCCACGAATTTTAAATCACTCGATTTTTTCCATGGAATTCGACGACTTGCAGCATCCTCTTCAGATCTTCGCCGGAAGTCCTTCAGTACGCGTTCCACGTCTATCACTTCTGAAATTTTCATCTGTGAAAAAATTTTTTTAGTCTGTTAAAATACGTGTTGAAATATGGATTCTATCCCATCTCTTACATTTATCTAACCTCTCTCTTTTCCCCTCTTACCCTCTTTACCTTAGCCACTATACTCCTTTCTTGCTTTGTACCCTCTTCTCTTACTCTTTCTATCCGCATCTTACTTTATGCATCCTCTTCGTCTACTTTCTACCTCTACTCTCTTTAAACTTCTTTCCCATATCAACTATACTTCTTTTTCGCTTTTTAAATTCTTATTTATCTCCTCTCTCTCTTATGTCTTTCTCTCTATGTTTACCCCCCCCCCCTCCTATTCTGTCCCTTCACGATTCTTATTCCCTCAATATTTGCACCTTCTTTTATAATACTGATATTTGTTAAATGCCCTCCCTATCCTTTTCTTTTACTTTCCGAAAAATTTCAGGAAACTGTTTAGCCTATAAAACCCTATTATTTCATCTCTCAACCTCGCCTACTACCTAACCCCTGCACTCATTTCTTACCTTTGACCCCTCTTCTATTTTCTTAAATCCTTCACCTCCTCTTACAATACGCTTATTATACCTTTATCTCCTTCTTCCCTTTTCCCTATGAACCCTACCTCCTAGCCTACTTTCTCACTCTTTAAGCCCTTTTCTCTCTCTTCTAAAACTTACTCCCTTCCTCTCTACCTTTACCCGCCCATTACCACATTTTTACTTTGAGCCCTTTTCTCCCACATTACACCTACTCTCCTCTCACCCCACCCATCCTCCTCCTTCTCCTCTTTTTACCACTTTGATCTTCTCGTCCTTCTATTTTTTTAAACATCCTTGGCAAAGGCTGTCTAAAGAAGAAGTTTATAAAATAAGGATTCTATCCCTTCTATTCTCTCCTTTTACCCTCTACTACCTACACCTTTTTCTGGTCTTTTACTCCTCTTATCTTTCCTTACTTCCTTCACCTCCTCTTATTTCTTGTTACACTTTTACTTTCTTACACTGCATTTACTCCATTTATATCGCATTCTTCCGTTTTTTCACTCCTGATCTTTTCCTCTCTACCATTACACTCTATTATTTTCTTTCAATTTTTCCCTTTTAGCCCTTTTATCTCATGTCACGCTATCACTTCACCTCTTTCTCCTTAACATTTCTCTCTCTTCACCCTTATCTAAGGGTTCATTCACAAAATACATGATACGTTTGAGGGTGTGTGGGGGTCTGTCAAAGTATCATTTTCCATGTTAGGACCAATGGAAATAGTATCACACAGGAGGGGTTGGGGGCAAACGTTCCTGAAAAATGTTTTACGTATTTTGTGAATGGCTCATAATATTCCTATTCTCCTCTCTTGCTACTTCTACACTCTCTTCTTGCCTTTTACACTCCTCTTTTATTCTCTCGACCCTCCTCTTACTCTACGCCATCTCTTCTAGTACTTCTCTCTAGTACCAACTATACTCACTTGTCATTTTCTAAACGCACTCAACTTTCCCTTTTACTCTCATTTCTTTAACCCAACTCCCACCTAGTCACCCCTTTACCTTTTGAACACCCTATATCTTTACCACTTCTATTCTCTTACAACACTTGTTATACTGCCTTCCCAACTCTTTCTTATACTCCTATACACTCCTCTTTTTTCTCTCTTATCCTCTGAAACACTGCATTTACACTAAAAGGCAAGAAGGCTTTCACCCCTCTTATCTTTTCTTATTCTTTCAACACCCTCTTCTTCTACATCTTATACCTCCACCCCTAAACCAACCACTTCTTCTTGCTCTCTCATCTCTCTCCTACCCGATTATCACCAATTTTTTTTCATTTATTCCTCTCGGTACATATGATCTCTTCTCTCCTCTTGCAATGCGATTTTTCTAAAAATTTTCCTCTGGTTTCCACTAAAAAAAAATTAGACATTGGTCTGAAGTAATACTGGACAAGATCAAGATTTTATCCCACCTATTCTCTCTTCTTATCTCTATCCACACTCCCTCTTCTCTTTTCTTACCCCCTACCCTTCACCCTGCCTTCTTTCCTTTGATCTTCTTACTTCTGTTAACCCTCTATCTACCCTTTACACTCTCGTCTTACCTTTTATCTTCTTACTTCTGTCAACCCTCTATTTACCCTTTACACTCTCTTCTTACCTTTTACCTTCTCACTTCTGTCAACCCTCTATCTACCCTACCTATTCTTCTTTCTTACCACTTACCGTTTCCAGTTCCTTCTTGCCTTTTACATACCTTTTCTTCTTTTATATTCTTCAATTCTTCTTATTTTAAGACTTATCTTCTTTTGCCCCCTATCTCTACCAGTCGTTCTCACTCATTCCTCTTTCTCATCTATTCTATCCTCTTACGTCTGTCAACCCTTTATCTACTTACCTTTTTCTCCTTTTTTACTCCCTAATTTTTACACTCCCTTCTTACCGTTCACCTTCTAATTCTGCTAACCCTCTATTTATCCGCCCTATTGTTTTTTCTTATCTATACCCTTTACACTCCTTTCTTGCCTTTGACTAATTTTTCATTTCTTTTACATTCTTTATTCCTTCTTATTTTCCGACTTATCTTCTCTTACCCTCTATCTCTATCACTCGCTCTCGCTCATTTCTCTATCTCATCTATTCTCTCCTCTTTCTTCTCTCATCTCTCTATCTACCCACTCTTTTCTCCTTTTTTACTCCTTAACCTTTACACTGCCTTCTTAATTTTTATCTTCTTACTTCTGTCAACCATCTATCTACCCAACCTATTCTCCTTTCTTACCACTTATTGTTTACAGTTTCTTATTACCTTTTACCCATCTTTTTTTCTTTTGCATTCTTCAACACTTCTTATCTTATGACTTATCTTCTCTTACCCCCTACCTCTACCATTCGCTCTCACTCATTCCTCTATCTCATCTCTTCTCTTCTCTAACCTCTGCCATCCCTCCATCGACCCACTGTTTTCTCCTTTTTTACCCCCTAACTTTTAAACTCCCTTCTTACCATTTACCTTCTAATTCTACTAATCCTCTATTTATCTGCCCTATTCTACCACTTATTGTTTACAGTTCCTTATTACCTTTTACCCATCTTTTTTTCTTTTGCATTCTTCAACACTTCTTATCTTACGACTTATCTTCTCTTACCCCCTATCTCTACCATTCGCTCTCACTCATTCCTCTATCTCATCTCTTCTCTTCTCTTACCTCTGCCAACCCTCCATCGACCCACTGTTTTCTCTTTTTTTACCCCCTAACTTTTAAACTCCCTTCTTACCATTTACCTTATAATTCTACTAATCCTCTATTTATCTGCCCTATTATTTTTTCTTATCCCATACCCTTCACACTTCCTTCTTGCATTTTACTAATTTTTAATTTCTTCTGCATCCTTTATCCCTTCTTCTTTTACGATTTATATTCTCTTACCACCTACCCCTGCCTCTCGCTCTCACTCATCCCTTTTGTCTTTTTCTTCTCTTATCTTCAATCATCCTCTTCCATAACCTCTTTACTCTCCATTTACTCTACTTTCTGAAGCCTTGATACCGTTAAATAAAAAATCTGAAAAAGTTCGTGAACAATGTATGGTCGTTTATTGATTGATTTTTGCAAAAAAAAAAATGATTTTTTGTAATTTTCTCGCTTCCTATTGAGTATACGAGAACTTCGAACCACCTCACGAGATGCAAAATAGTTCACTTTAATCTAATGTATGCATTTATTTTGCAGAAATCTAAGCTCGTTACCTAAAAATTAGGAAAATAGAAAAAAGTAAATTTTTTTTTGTCTCTAATATTGTCCGTTAAAGGGTTAAGTTGTGAATGTTTTGGAAGAGGATGGATTGAAAATGTTTAAAAAAATCGAATCGTTCTGAGACAATGAATAAAATTTGTGCGCTGGCATTCGAAAAAAGTAAGAAAAAATATTTTGAAATCGGTTAATTTATTCTATTTTATTTTTAGTTTGAAAAATTCAAATTTATGAAAATTAAAAAAAATTGTCCGATTGGTTAGAGGCAAATTTATTGTTTGCTTAGTTCGTATTAGTAAATAATAATACAATAATTTGAAATTCAAAAAACATTTTTTGCTCACTTTAGAATTTTTTGAAAATTTTCCAAAAATCTTTTTTTTATTGAGCAAAGGCTTTTCCGGAAAAAAATTTTATTTTTCATAATTTCAAAATATTCTAAATTAAACAAAAAGCTTGTTTTTTAATTTATAATTTCTTATAGACACAAAAAATGTTCCATAATTTTTTAAACAAAATAATTATTAAAAAATGTTGAACAATATTTAACAAAATAATAAATAATGAATAATAAATAACTAATAATAAATAATACAACAAATTAATAATAAATAATAATATTAAATAAATCTTAATATTTAATCATAAGAAAATAAAAATCATAAACAATATCAGTATTTTTTTATTTATTTAAAGGGAAAACTGTTTTGCGATTCGTGGAATAATCTGAATGATTTAATAAATTGCAATTTCTCTTAGAATTATAATTTGAAATGCTTCGTCATAAACTCACTTTTTCTTCGTCTTTATTTCTGAGACCGGAGATTGATTCCTTTTTGAATGGTCAATGAGAATGCAGGAATTCTCTTTTCAATCTGTTTCTATTATCCTGAGTAAATGTTTATTGTCACAGAGGTTAACCCAGTAATATAATTTCTATTTTAAAATGGGTTACTACACATGTATAATTCATTAACTGAACAAAAATGAAATGTAAAATATAAGCAGGAAAGTAGGTAACAGTACTCTGTAAAGTCAAGAACAGATGCGAAGAATATTGACAGGTTAATAAATATATAATGCATTTTGGTTAAGTTCGAAAATCCACCAATCAAAGAGGAGCAAACATAAGTTAAAAAAAGTGAATTTCGAGGACACAGAAGATTTAAAAATTAAAAAATAAAATCAAAATAATAAAATCGACGGTTGCCAACAATAAAGTTCTATCTCAGCGATCAAAGCAACAAAGTTCTATCTCGACGCCCGATGCAAAAAGGTTCTATCTCAGCGTTCCGTGCAACAAGGTTCTATCTGAGCATTATTCCGACGGTTCAGATAGAACCTTTTTGCACGGAACGCTGAGATGGAACCTTTTTGCATCGGGCGCCGAGATAGAACCTTTTTGCCTTGGCCGCCGAGATAGAACCTTTTTGAATTGGCCGACGAGATAGTACCTTTTTGAATTTTGTTGCTTTGATCGCTGAGATCGAACCTAATTGCTAGCGGCCGTCGAAGTAAGAATATTTATGACCCTGAAGTTTGCTATTTTTTAATTAATTGTCGGAAGCACAAATAAAAAGAAATAATTATTTAAAATTTTAAAAAACCTTTGGAATCGTCTCTGAAATATTTAGATGCGATTTTTTTAACAATTTAAAAAAACTCAATCATTTGTTCATAATATTTTTTTTTGAATTTTAAATGTTCTGTAATTGTTATAAATAAACTTAGTGTCCGATCGCAATGGAAAAAAACCTTGGGATTCGTCTCTAAAATTTCTAGGCGCGCCTTTTTTTTATTTAAAATCTTTTTTTGGAAAAATTAAATTATTTGTTAATAATTAAAAAAACCGGATCTAAAGCTGTTTTCGGATTTTTTAATGGACGTTTAGTTTAATTATTATATTTTGCAAAGTTGAAAAATATCAACAAATGATTTAATTGTTCAAAAAAATGATCCTGCAATGCTTTGACAGGAAAAAATTTCCTCAATGTTATTAGTCGACAATTTAAATATTCGTAATAACTGTTTACTTCGTTAAAAATTGTCTAAACAATTTTCATTTTTTTAATAGAGGATACCACTCTGTAAAATATTTATAGATTTAGAGAAAAATTATCTATAAACAATTTACCTTGGCTGAGAATATTTAAAAAATGGTTACTATCTTATAAATAAATTAATAAATAATTTTTTTTTCGGAATTGGTATATGCTATTTGGTAATTGTTTAAAAAATTTTTATAGACAAATTCATCATTTAGATTTTTTTAAAGGAATAGGCTTAATTTTTTTACGAAATCTACTGAAAAATATCGTTTTCATAATACAACACTTTGTAAATTTACAAGAATTATAAATTATTTAAACAATTTTTATTAAGAAATTTAGAGTTGAGCTACTTTCGAATTAATAGGTTTAATTTAGTTTACGAAATCGACTAAGAATATTCTTCTGATAATTATTTCCTACGATATTTTTGAAATTAATATCAATTATCAATTTTTTAAACAATATTCAAAAACAAATTTAGAGTAGTAGAGCAAAATCTGACTTTGTTTAATTAAATTTTTTAAATCATTAATAATTATTGTGAATTTGCAAATAAACAGTATCAAACTTCATCCGAAACACGTTCTGTTAAATGAATCCTTAAAAAAAATTGAGCATATTCATTGAAAAATATCCAAACTGTGATTTTTGAAATAAAAATTGTTTAAACAATTGGCAAATAGCATCTACTGTAATTTAAATTTAGACTTTAGAGGGTTCCAAAACATGAAGTTCCGTTAAAAAACTGCTGTTTAAAAATTCCGACGATTCTAATATTTTTCAATCATAAAGGATGGGAATTAAAAAATGGTGCCCATCGGATGGTCGTCTACTAGATAAGGGATCGCCAGACGTTGACGCCGACTCTTGCAAGCAGGGGGTCCCTTGTACTATTTCGGAATAAAATACAAAATACATTTTTTTATTTAATTAATTTTTATTAATCTAAGGATATATTACTGGTCTCAGTAAAAATACACTTTTATAAGTTAGGCTTAGTATTTCAATAACGAAATTTTTTTTATAAACTCAAAACAACCTCCCCCTACTGGCAAGGGTCGATGACATCGTCTGGCGATCCTTAAGCTACGTGGGGTAAAGTTGGGAAAAGTGGATAAAGAAGTGGGTAGGCGGTAATCAAATGGGCATCGCCCGTAAAATTTTGTCAGGGATCCATTTTGACCTAATAATAAGAAAGCTTATCAGGCAGTTTAGATTTGCAAAAAAGGTTTGCATTTTTTAACAGTTAAGCTTAGTCTTACTTAATTTTTTTAAAATAAGTAATTGCAAAATAAACAAATTTTTATGTTTCGTATTTTATTCCTTATTATTATGGAACCTTCCCCTAATGGCAAAGGTCGATGACAGCTTCTGGCGATCCCTAAGCTAAATGAAGTAAAGTTGGGTAAAGTATGTTAGTAAGCAGACTGCGCCCAAATTGGGATCGCCAGAAAAAATTTGGTCAGGTATCCATTTTTAGATTTCGTATTTTATTACCCATTAGTACAAAGGACCCTTTTCCTATCAAGGGTCGGTGACAGCGTCTGGCGATGCCTAAGCTACGTGGAGTAAAGTTGAGAAAAGTGGGTAGACGGTGAACAAATGGGCAAACTATCTCGAACGATCCAAATTAAACCAATAAACCAATACTAGCTAACCAGAACGAACCTAAACGAATCAATCTGAACGAACCATCTCGAATAAAGCAACCTTAACAAACTAACGCAATTGAAACGAGTCAACACCAACAAACCCAAAACAGAACTAATTAAAACCAACTAAATAATCAAAACAATACAAACCAACCGAAACCAAACCGACAAATTATTTGACCCGACTCAAACTAAAAAACTCCAATCAACCAACAAGAACCAGTCGACACAAATAAGCCAATCGAAGCTTACTAACCGAAACTAAGGAATATAAATGATCCAGACCAAGTGAAGCAACCCAAACAAACTTACTTGAAGGAAACATTCCGAACGAACCAAACTAAACATATTAAACGGAATGAACTAATCCAAACCAGCCAAACAACCTGAAATAATTATACCATACCGGCCAATCTTAACAATTAACCTAAACTCACCAACCCACACGAATCAAACAAAATTAATCAACCCGAACTAACCATCCATAACGAGCGAACCACACCAAATGAAGGAAACTAAATGAACCAAACAAAAAGGCCCAAGAGATTGAACCCAACCGAACCGAAACTAACTAACCAACTCGAACCGAAACTAACTAATTAACTCGAACGAAACGAATTAAACCAATCCAACCAAACGAGCCAACTTGAATGAACCCAAAGAAAAAAAACTAAATGAACCACCTCGAATCAACCCACATATCCTAACGAACAAAACAAAACAACCCAACCAACACAAACTAATCAAAACCAATCAACCCAAACAAACCAATACAAAACAAATCAAACAGACCAAATGGACCAACCTAAACCTACCAATTCAAACCCAACGAACCCACAAAAATTAATCCAAACTAGTCAACCATAACAACCAACCGAAGCTTATCAACCCGAAAGAACCAGACAAAATTAACTAAACCGAACGAAGCATCCTCAATGAACGAACCAAACCAAATTAACGAACCCAAACAAATCAAACTGAATGAAGCACCCTGAATGAGCCATCCTAAAAAATCTAACGCAAGCGAGAATGCCCAAACGAGTCACTACTAACAAACCAATCCAAAGGAACCAACCCAACCATCAAACCCAACCAAACCACTTATCCCAACGAACAAAAACAAGCAAGCCAACCAACACAAACTAATCAAAATCAACCGACACAAACAAACAAATACAAACAAAATCAACTAGACCAAATGAAGCAACCTAAACCAACCGACTCAGACCCAACGGAACTTAAAAAATTAACCCATACGAGCCAACCATAACAACCAAGCGAAACTTCCCAACCCGAACGAACCAAACCAAGTGAACGAAACCGAAAGATCTATTCCCAACGCACGAACCAAACCAAATGAACGAATCAAAACGAATCAAACTGAATGAAGCAACCTGAATGAAGCCACCCAAAAACAACTAACGCTAAAGCGCATGCCCTAATCAGCCAACACAAACAAACTAATCCAAAGGAACCAACCAAACCATCAAACCCATCCAACCTACTTATCCCAAACTACAAAAAGAAAACAACCCAACCAAAAAAAACTAATACGAACCAACACAAACTAAATAAATCAGACTAAACGGACCAACCCAAACCAACTGACTCAAAAACAACAAACAAACAAAAATTAACCCAAACCAACCAACCATAACAACCAAATGAAACTTACCAACCCGAACGAACCAAACCAAATGAACCAATCCGAACGTACCATCCCCAAAGAACTATCCAAATCAAAGGAATGAACCCAAACGAATTAAACTGAATGAAGCACCCTGAATAAACATTCACAAAAAAATTACGCGAAGGAGCATGTCCTAAATGAGTCAACACAAACAAACCAATCCTAAGGAACCAGCCCGCACATCACACCCTTCCAACCCAATTATCAAAACGAACAAAACAAACAACCCAACCAACACAAAATAATCAAAACCAACCAACCAAAACAAACCAATACAAACCAATGTAAACCAAATCAACCAGACCAAACGAACTAACCCAAACCAACTGACTCAAACCCAACGAACGTACCAAACCAAATGAATGAACCCAAGCGAATCAAACTGAATGAAGCACCCTGAATGAAACAACCTAAAAGAAGCTAATGCAAGCGAGCAGGCCCAAACGAGTCAATACTAACGAACCAATCCAAAGGAACTAACCCAACCATCAAACCGATTCAAACCTACTTATCCCAACCATCAAACCGATCCAATCGAACAAAAACAAACTAATCGAAACCAATTAACCCAAGTGAACCAATACAAACGAAACCCAATTCACCAGACCAAACGGACCAACCCAAACCAACCGACTCAAACCCAACGAACCTACAATATTTAACCCTAATCAACAAACCATAAAAACCAACCGAAACTTACCAACCCCAACGTACCATATTAAATGAACGAAACGAAGCGAATCAAGCTGAATGAAGCACCCTAAATGAAACAACCTAAAAGAATCTAATGGAAGCGAGTATGTCCAAACGAGTCAATACTAACGAATCATTCCAAAGGAACCAACTCAACCGTCAAACCCATCCAACCCACTTATCCCAATGAACAAAAACAAACAAACTCAACAAAAACAAACAAACTAATCAAAACCAACCAACCCAAGTGAACCGATACAAACGAAATCCAATTCACCAGACCAAACGGACCAACCCTAACCAACCGACTCAAACCCAACGAACCTACAATATTTAACCCTAATCAACAAACTATAGAAACCAACCGAAACTTACCAACCCCAACGTACCATACCAAATGAACGAACCCAAGTGAATCAAGCTGAATGAAGCACCCTGAGTGAAACCACCTAAAAGAATCTAACGCAAGCGAGTATGCCCAAACGAGTCAATACTAACAAACTAATCTGAAGGAATAAACCCAACCGTCAAACCCATCCAAACCTACTTATCCCGACGAACAAAAACAAACAACCCAACCAATTTAAACTAATCAAAACCAACCAACCCTAGTGAACCAATACAAACCAAACCAAATTCACTAGGCCAAACGGACCAACCCA
>JAAAKG020012848.1:0-20868 GCA_010014905.2 Druon quercuslanigerum | reverse complement strand
TTAATATTATTTAAAACTATGTTTTATGATAGAACTTAATAGAAAAATAATAACCAGAGCACAATTATTATTTTTCTAATATTATTATTTTTATTGTCCCAGGCAACTTTTAAATTAAAATATAAAATTAAAAATAATAAAATAATATTTTTTCATAGTACATATTATCTTAAAAAATAGAATGTTATTTCAGTTTTAAATTAAAAAATAATTGAATTTTTTAAAAAATTGAATGGTCGGCAAAATATTTTAATTCACTAACAAAAAAAATTTTTTAGCAAAATAGTTCCAATCTAATTTTAAAAAAGTTCAGAAGATATGAAGGGCTTTTTGAAGATTTAAAAAATTGTTAATTTCTTTTTTAATTTTAGGAACTCTTTTGATGTTTTAATAAATGTTTAATCGATTAAAAATATTAAAAATTCCTAATAAGCTTTAAACCGATTCAATTTATACCAAAATGGTCTAATAATTTTTTTGCAACATTCTTCTGAATTTAAAAAAATTTTGTGAATGAAAATTCCCAAAAAAGGAATTTCAATTATCAAAATTTAGCTTTTAGAGAAAATTAAAATTCTGAATGATTCGCTAAAAATAAGGGCTGCAAACTTTTTAACTGTTTGACCGAATATTTTTAAAATGACCGAATAATTCTATTTGTAACCACTTTTATTTTTTATGTAACCCTAATATTTATTTCTTAATTTTTCTAAACATTATTAGGAAAAATATATAATATTGAATTTTTGTTTAAAATTGGAAAATAATGATGTTTTTAACATGTTGTTACCGTGCCAGAATTTTAAAACTTTTTCACATTTCCAAAAAGATAAGGAAAATTTAATTAAGTACAAAATAATTTTTTTCCTACAGATATTTTAAAGTTTTAGAAGCTTTGACAACATTTAAAAGTAATTTAAAATTTGAAAAGGTATGTAAAAATTTCAACAAACTGTAGATTTTTAAAGATTTTTTAAAAACTTTTCCACAGAGCTAAGGAAAATACAATTACGGACAGAAAATTTGTTTAAGATTTTTGAAATGTTTAAAGATTTTTAAAAAGTTAATTAATATTTTGAGATTTTTAATGAAATATAGATTTTTGAAAAGGTAGATATAAAATTTCCAAATAGATAAGAAAAATCAAATTATGATAAAAAAATGTTTTTTTTCCAAAGATATTTTAATGTCTTAGAAGTTTTGACAAAATTAATTAAAAATTTCGAACGAAATGTTCAAAAAATATTTTCAAATATTCTATAACAATTCAATAATTGCCTACAATTTCGGAAAAGAGTTACTAGCATAAGAAAATTACAACAGATTTAAAACAAAATGTAATATTTTAAACAACAAATTTAGAAGTTTTTTTAAAATAATTTTTTAAGTTTTTAATAAAATGAAAAAATTTTATATGATTTCTGGAAAAAAATATGAAGTGAACTTTTAAAAAAAAATCTAATTACGAATTCTAAATTTAAACATTTTTTTTTATTCTTAAAATCTTTCAGTTTTTTCTTCAACAATTTTGGAAATTAGTTGCTTTATTTTCAAATGGTTTAAAATATTTATTTAAAAATAATTTCTCAATTTAGAAACATTTCTAAATTTCTAAAAAAATATAAAAACATTCTAATTCGTAATTAGATTTTTTTAAAGTTCCTTTGAAACTATTTTCAGAAATCATATAAAATTTTTTAATTTTTTTTGAAAACTTAAAAAAATTGTTTTAAAAAAACTTCCAAATTTGTTGTTCAAAATGTTAAATTTTGTTTTCAATCTGTTGACATTTTCTAATCTTATAAGGTCTTTTCCAAAATTGTAGGCAAGTATTGAATTGTTATAAAATATTTGAAAATATTTTCTGAACATTTCGTTAGAAATTTTTGGAAATCTTTTTAAATTTTAAATCAATTTTTTTTTAACTTCTAAGACAATAAAATATATATTTGGAAAAAAAAAACATTTTTTGTCCATAATTTCATTTTCCTTATCTATTTAGAAATTTTATTTCAACATTTTAAAAAATCTACGTTTCATTATAAATTTAAAAAAATTTAATTGATTTTTTAAAAGCTGCTGATATTTTCTTACTTTATTAAGTCTTTTCCAAAATTGTAGGCAATTATTGAATTGTTATAGAATATTTGAAAATATTTTCTGAACATTTTGCCAGAAATTTTTAGAATTCCTTTTATATTTCAAATTAATTTTGTCAAAACTTTTAAGACTTTAAAATATCTTTGGAGAAAAACATTGTTTGACCATAATTTTATTTTCCTTATCTATTTGAAAATGTTATCTCCATATTTTTAAAAATCCACAATTTGTTAAAAATTTTCAAATATATAAATAATTTTTGAAAAACCTTTAAAACTTTAAAAATTATTTTAAAAATCTGTTAAGTTTGTTGTTCAAAATATTACATTTTGTTTTGAATCTGTTGACATTTTTGTATTTTATTAACTGTTTTCCGAAATTGTAGGCGAGTCTTGAATTATTTTAGAATATTTGAAAATATTTTCTGAACATTTCTTTATAAATTTTTAGGAATCCCTTTATATTTTAAATTAATTTTGTCAAAACTTCTAAGACTTTAAAATATCTTTGGAAAAAAACATTGTTTGACCATAATTTCATTTTCCCTATTTATTTGGAAATGTTATCTCAATATGTTCAAAAATCTACATTTCATCAAAAATTTTTAAATTTTTAAATAATTTTTTCAAACTTTTGAAACTTTAAACATTATTTTTAGAAACTTCTAAATTTGTTGTTCAAAATATTACATTTTGTTTTAAATCTTTTGACATTTTCTTATCTTATTAACTATTTTCCAAAATTGTAGAAAATTATTGAATTGTTGTGGAATATTTGAAAATATTTTCTGATCATTTTTTAATAAAAAAATGAATCCTTATACAAAAAAATAAATTTTCAATAAAAAAATTGAGCCTCAACCAAGCAGCAGCTTATTTAAGAAAAAAGATAACTTTAAAAAAAAGTTCCGGTACAGAAAAAAAATGTCCTGAACAAATTTTTTGTCTATAAGTTTATTTTTCTTATCTCTGTGGAAAAGTTATCAAAAAAATCTCAAAAAATCTACAGTTTGTTGACATTATTTTATACCTTTTCGAATTTTAAATTAATTAAAAATGTTGAAGCTTCTAAAACTTAAAAATATCTGTTGAAAAAAATTATCTTGTACTCAATTCAATTGTCCTCATCTTTTTGGAAATGTGAAAAAGTTTTAAAATTCTGGCGCGGTAACAAAATGTTAAAAACATAATTATTTTCCAATTTGAAACAAAAATTTAATATTATATATTTTTTCCATGATAATATTTAGAAACATTCAGAAATAAATATAAGGATTCAATAAAATTATTAATTTAAAAATTTAAATTACAAAAATTGATATGCAGAAAATGCTTAATTTTTATTTGAAGAAAAATAAAAAAATGACGTTCATTATTGTAGTAAAGTGGTTAAAAATAGAATTATTTGGTCATTTTAAAAATATTAGGTCAAAAAGTTAAAAAGAGGTTTGCAGCCCTTATTATTAGCGAATCATTCAAAATTGAAATTTTCTCTGGGAACTAAATTTTGATAATTGAAATTCCTAATTTGGGAATTTTCATTTACGAAATTTTTTGAAAATCAAAAGAATGTTGCGAAAAGATATTTCATTATTTGAGGTTTTAAAAATCGCCACATGTTGCAAATAACTATGGTGTTATCAAAAGACAAGAATGCGCAATGAAATTCTCATTATTTTACAAAATATTTTAAGTCATACAATTACAGGGACATTTAAAAAGTTATTATAATTCTGAAAATATTGTAAAAAAAGAGAGAAAAACCTTGTTTCGTAATTCAGCAATAAATTTTAAAAAATAATAATAAACCTGCTGGAAATTAGATCTTAAGTCTTCTTTTAAAAGACATAACGCCATAAATAGAGAGCGGATGAGAGCCACTGTGAAGTTAGCTGACGAACTAAGCTCGTCTCTCACATGTGGAGAACCCCAGTTAGAACAGCCATAAGCGTGCCCGCGCACGTTGTTTCGCAGCCCCCTCTCTGCCATACCGTCGCGCGACGGTTGACCTGCGCGCCTGTTGCTTTTCTAGCCAAAGTTCTCTGCAAGTGAGAGATGAGCTGCTCGAATTCCTCGGAAAAGATATCGCCACATTTTTTTATTTCCACCCAAATCCGTATGCATTTTTATTATATTTTGTCAAAAATTTTATTTTTAGGGCTGGCCCATCTCAAGTTACAGTAGTTGTCGGTACAAATGACTTGACTAAAGGAGGAATCAAACATAAATCTAAAAGGTTGATTGTTCATCCTGACTACAGCGGATATGAGTTAATCAATGACATAGGCTTAATTGAACTTCAGTCGCCCCTAAATTTTTCATCTGAAGTGAGCGAAATTTCCCTTCCAACAAAGGATATCAGAATACCCTTTACACCTGTGGTTGTGTCTGGATGGGGCCAAACCTCGGTTTGTATAGAATATTTCTATTAGTTTCAAAACATTTTGAAAATTTTTAACAAAATTTTTTATAATTTTAGCCCACTGGTGATGGTGAAATGTCATCAGTCTTGCAGTACTTGGATCTAAAGGTTGTCGGAGAGAAACTTTGTCGCCTCATTAACAAAGAGAAAGTGACTGAGAAAAACATTTGTACAATTAGTACAATTGGTAGAGGAATCTGCAAGGTAACTGATTTTGTATTTCCAGGGATTTTCAAGGAGAATCAGGAGAATTATTGAGGAAAAGCAAAGGAAGGGGAAATAGGGGAAGTGATGGTAAAAGAGGAACTGCAGGGAAATTAAGTTAAACAAGGGGGAAGGAAGTAGTTGAAGTACTCGTAAATCAGGCAGGTGAAATGGGGCAAGATGAAGCATGTGAAATAGAAAATACTACGGAAGGGGCAGTGAGGGGGAAAAAGAGTTGGGAAGTAGGAGCAATACAGAAGGAGGAAGTATTTTAAATGATAAATTCATGAGAAATACAGTTTAGACGAACAAGATGTAATGAGGAATTAGAAGGGAAGGAAGATTATGTGAAGAAGAGAAATAAATGTGGAGGAGGTAGGGGAAGTGAGGCCAAATTAGAGAGGAGAAGTAAGAAAATTGAGTTGAAGTGAGGGCATGTATGCTAAATAATAAGAAATGAAGCTGAGGGTGAGAGAGAAGGGAACTGTCGAGTGAAAAGATGAGTATAAGCCATTGAAGAGGGAAGAGGAGAGGAAGAACTTTAGGAAGGGTGGAAAGTAAGGTAAAGTGATAGTAGAGAAATGTAGGAGGATTGAGGAAAAAAAAGAATATTGGAATTAGGGAATAAGGGATACATAGTAGGGGGACATGAGGGATGAAAAATGGGAAAAGTAAAGGGAAATAGAATGAATTTTGGAAGTAATTATAAGTGAGGGAAAGGGTGAGAATAAGAAGAAAGGCAATTACAGGGAGGCGAGTGTTATCTAGGGAAGTGATAAGAAATGGTAGATGAGCAAGAAATTGGAGAAGGGGGGGGGGGGCAAAGAATTAAGTAAGAGTTGGCGAAGAAGAGGAATGTTTGATATGTAGGGGAGGCAAGGGGAAAAAGGGAAAGAGAAAGGATGGCAACCTTCTCGGAAAAGTAAGGTAAATAAGGGAATGGGAAGAAGTTTTGTACGCGTAAGCTAAGCAGAAGAAAGGGGGAAATTATAGCAGATGAAGTAAACAAAATAGAAAAAGTAGGAGAGAGTGAAAAAATAATTAGGAAATAGGCGTAATGCAGAGAGAGAGAGAGAGAGAGAGAGAAATAGAGAGAGCGAGAGAAAGAGTATAAGTGGGGGAAAATTAGTGAAAAGGTTAGAAATAAAGTTGAGGGTGCAAGTGACGGGTGGTGAGGAAAGATAAGTATTAGCCAGTAAAGCGACAAGAAGAGGACATGGAGAATGAGAAACTTGGGAAAGGGTGAAATCTAGAATAACCTAAAGGTGGGAAAATGTAGAAGAATTGAGTTAAAATAAGAATATTATAAGCGTGAAATCTGATGGAAATATAAAGAAAATTACAGAAAATGAGGGTGGGTTTAATATGAGGGATGAGGGGACATAAGGGGTGAAAAATAAGAGAAGTAATGGGAATCAGTATAAAGATTAGAAGTGATTATAAATTAGTGGAAGTGTGCGAATGAGAAGGAAGGACAGTAGGGGGAGGCGAGTTTTAGCTAGGGATATGATAAGAGCGGGAATTTGATGAGTAAGAAGTTGTTGAAGAGGGGGGCGCAGAATTAGGTGAGAGCAGGGGAAGTAGATGAATGTTTGGGATGCATGGGAGAGAAAGTAAAAAGGGGGAAGGAGAAAAGGGAAAGGAGAAAAACCTTTTCGTATGACAGTAGCAGGCCTGAGTATTAAATTATAATAATATAAATTTTGTTTTTAGGGTGATGCTGGTGATCCGGTGGTTTTTGATGGAAAATATCAAGTTGGAATTGTTTCCTGGGGAGTTGCACTCTGTGGCCTAGGAGTACCTGATGTACATACACGAGTTTATAGTTATGTCGACTGGATTAATGGTTACACTAGCAACTAATAAATAATAATAATTGATTTAGAAATAAATTTTTTAGCTTTAAAAGCTGAACTTCATAAATATTTGTGTTTTACTTATTTATTTTAAATGTTTAATGAAGTAAGTAATGAATTCCTAACTGCATAATTTTGATACGTTAGTGTTAATGACCAAATAACATTTTTTCAAAATTTTTACTTTTATTTCCGCTTACTACCCCTACTCCCACTCTTCTAATTGCGCCTCATAAATTCGCTTCAATTTTCCTAATTTTCCCTAACTTTCTATTCTTTACCTCCCCTCATTATCGCTACTTTTCCTACTCTAATTTTCTTTCACATCAACTAGTTCTCTTCCCCTAATTTCCTATAGTTCTAGTTACTTTGCCTCTCGTTGTTTCGCCTTACTTTCTGTGATTGTAAAAAACCCTAAAAATGAACAAAGGAATGGAAGAGAAAAGTAGACAAATAAACGCATGAATAAAATAAAAACAGAATGCAGAAATGTTATAGAAAAGTAGAAAAAAAATAGAGGAATGAAAAAAAAAGTACAAAAGAAATGCAGGAAATGAGGAACGAGCGGGAAAAGTAGAGAAATAAACATAGTAATGGGAGAGGAAAGAAGAAAGAGGAACGCAGAAATGAAAGAGAAATGTAGAAGAGGGAATGTAGCATGCATGAAAAAAATAACGCACAGTTAAAAGGAAAAAAGTAGAAAAATATGCAGGAATGGAGGAAAAAGGAAGAAAAAGGAACGCAGAAACTTAAAAGAAAAAGTATAAAGAGAAACGCAGTACTAGCGAAGGAAATTGAAAGAAAGGACGCAGGATTTTAAGAGAAAGGTGTATAAAGAAACGCAGGAATTAAGGAAAGAAATAAAAAATAAACGCAGGAATTTAGGAACGATGGAAAACGTTAAAAACAAAATAAATGCAGGAATCGAGGGGAAGTAAAAAAGGTAGCGAATGAATGTATAGAGAAAAAGAGTATGATAAAGCAGGATATGAGGAAAGAATTAGAAGAAAGAAAGCATGAAAGGGACATGAATAGTTAATAATAGAAAGCTGTAATTTAAAAGGAATATTAATAAAGGAAAGCAGGAACGCACAAGAAAAATAAAAAAGAACTTACAAATAAAGGAAAATAGTAGAAAAATGAACGCTGGCATGCAGGAAAAACATATAAAAGACACGCAGGAATGGAGCGGAGAAGTATAAAGAGCAAAGAATAAATGAAAAAGAAAAGTATAGAAAGGAACTTAAGAATGGAGGAGAAAAGTAGGAAACAGTAGGCTCAGCTGAAGAAGAAAAGTACAAAACAGCAGGAATAAAAGAAATGTGTAAAAAAAACGCAGGTATGGAAGAGAAAAGTAGAGAATGAAACGCAGGAATTAAAGGAACAAAAGTAGAAAAAGAAATTCAGAAATTGAAAAATAAACGGGAAAAGTAGAAAAATAAGCATAGGAATGGAGGAGAAAAGAATAAAAAGGAGGAGGAAATTAGAAAAAGAATAGTAAAGGGAGAATGGTAGAAAAAAAGGAACGAAGGAATAGAAAAAAAGTTGAAAAATGGACACAGGATTGAAGGGGAAAAGTATAAAAAGGAACGCTCGAATTGAGGAGAGAAGTAGATAAAAGCGGAATAAAGGAAAGGAGTAGATAAAGTAAAGCAAGGAATGGAGAAAAATGGTAAAAAGAGATCGAAGGAATTGTATAGAAAAATAGATAAAGGAAGGCAAGAATACACTGTGAAAAAAGTGTAATACAAGAAGGGCGAGAACATTAGGAAAGGGAAAACCGAAATGGAAAAACAGGTAGAAAAGGTAAATCAAAATCAGGAATGCAAAAATGCAACTCAGGAATGGGGGAGAAAATTATGTAATGGATACATAAACTGGAGGAGAAAAGTAGAAAAAAGCAGGAGTAAAGTAAAGGAGTAGAAAAATAGACGTTATGGATTGAGGAGGAAAGTAAAAAAAGCAATGCAAGAATGAAAAGAATAGTAGGAATTAAGTCAATAAATAGAAAAATTAACGCAGAAATGGAGTAACGGAGGGAAGAAGTAGAAAAATAATCGCAGGAATGGAGGGAAAAAGTAAAAAATAAAGTAACAAATTAAGGGGAAAAGTGAGAAGAAGCAAGCCTTGAAGAAAGAATTAAAAAAGGAACACAAGGAACACAGGAATGAAGGAGAAAAGTAGGAAAATGAAAGCAGAAATCAAAAAGAAGAGTACAAAAAGAAACTCAGGAATGAAGGAGAAATGTAGAAAACAAAACGCTGAACTGGAGGAGGAAAGAAGGAAAAAGCAGGAATAAAATAAAAAAGTAGAAAAATGAACACAAGAAATTGACGAGGAAAGTATAAAAAGAAGTACAGGAATAGAGGAGAACATTTGAAAAATAAACATAGGGATTAAGGAGAAAATTAAAGTAACAAATAGAGGGATGCAGGAAAAAAGTTTAGAGAGCGACGTAGAAATTATGGATAAAAGTAGGAAAAGGAACGCGGAAAAGGACAAAAAAATTAGAAAAAGCAACGCAGAAATTGAGAAGAAAAGTGGAAAACGGAACTAAGGAATAAAGAAATAAGTAGGAAAAGAAACGTAGGAAAAAAGGATGAAGGGAGGCTAAAAGTTGAAAAAAAACGCTCAACGGGAAGGAAGGAGAAAAGTGTAAAAAGGAACACCGGGATGGAGGGACCTTAAGAAAAGGAACAAACAAATGGCGGATTTTTTTTTTTTTATTCTAATGGAGGAATGCAAGAACAAAAGATTAGAAAGGAACGCATGAATGAAGAAGAAAATTAGAACAAGGAACTCAGCCAGGGAGGAGAAAAGTAGGAAACGGAAGGCTCAACTGGACAGTAGAAAAATAAAAGCACGAGTTAAAAAGAAAAGTATATAAATCAACTCAGGAATGGAGGAGAAAATTGGGGAAGACAACGCAAGAATAAAAAAAAATTAGAAAAAAGAACTCAGGAAGGGAGGAAAAGAGTAAGAAACGGAAAGCTTAAATGGAGGAGAAAAGTAGAAAAATGCAGCAATGAAAGAAAGGGGGAAAAAAGGAACGCGAGGAATAGAGTTGGAAAGTAAAAGAAGGTACATATGAATGAAGGAGAAAAGTGGAAAAAGAAACGCAGGAATGCACAGGAAACAATAAACAAGAAATTCAGGAGTGGAGACAAAAGGTAGAAAAATGAACGCAGGAATGGAGGAACAAAGAAAAGAAATAGAACAAGAAGTACAGTAATGGAGGAGGAAAGTAGAAAAATTAATGCAAGAATGGAAAAAAGAACTAAAAAGTAAAGGCATAAATAGAGGACAAAAGTAGGAAGATGAAAGCAGAAATCAAAAAGAAAAGTACAAAAAGGAACTCAAAATTGGAGGAGAAAAGTAGAAAATGGAACGATAAACTGGATAAGGAAAAGTAGAAAAAAGGAGGCAGAAATGAAAGGGGTAGAATAGTGAACACAAGAAATGGAGGAGAAAGTATAAAAGGGAGCACAGAAATAGAGAATAACAGTAGGAAAAGAAACATAGGAATGGAGGAGAAAATAGAGAAACAAAGAAAGGAATGCATGAAAAAGTTTAGAGAGCGACGTCGGAATGGAGGATAAAAGTAGGAAAAGAAACGCAGGAATTGAGGAGAAAAGTAGAAAAATATAGGGACGCATAGAGAAAAGATGCGAAGAAACGCAGAAATTGAGAAATGGACAGGAAAAATAAAAAAGAAGCACGAAATAAAAAAAGGAGTGGGGGTAACTAGAAACGAAAATATAAATAAAGGTAAAAGCAAGAAGAAGGAAGAATTAAGGAAAAAATTAAAAAACGGAACAGAAAAAATAAAGGAGAAAAGTATAAAAAGGAACATAGGAATGAAGGAACATAAGAAAAAGGAACAAGCGAATGGCAGAAATTATTTTAAAAAAATGCAGGAATGCAAGAAAAATGTTTTAAAAATGAACGCAGGCATATAGAAGAAAATTAGAAAAAGGAGCGAAGAAGAGCATGAAAAAAGTACAAAAAACGACTATAAAATGGAGAACAAAAGTATAAAAAGGAATGCAGTATTGCAAAAAAGAAGTAAAAAAAAAATTTGAAAGTGTAGAAGAAAAGTAGAAAACGGAACGCAGGAATTAAAAAGAAAAGTGGGGAAAGGATCTCAGGAATGGTGTAGAACAGTAGAAAAAGAAAAGTACGAATTAAAAAGAAAAGTAGAAAAAGCAACTCAGGAAGGGAGGAAAATAGTAAGAATTGGAACGTTCAACTGCAGGAGAAAAGTATAAAAATGCAGCATTAAGAGAAAGTAGAAAAAAAGGAACGTGTGAAATGGAGGAGGAAAGTAAAGGGAGGAACGTATGAATTGAGGAGAAAAGTTGATAAAGGAACGTAGGAATTAGGGAAATAATTTAAAAAATAAACACAGGAGTGGAGGAACGGAGGAAAGAAGTAGAAAAGCGCAGTAATGGAGGAGGAAAGTAGAAAAATTAATGCAAGAATGGAAAAAAGAACTAAAAAATAGAGAAGAAAAGTAAAGTAAGGAACGTATGAATTGAGGAGAAAAGTAGGTAAGGGAACGCAGGGATGCACAGGAAAAAATAAAAAATAAATGCAGGCTTTGAGAGAAAATGTAGGAACAGGAACGTAGGAATTAAGGACATAATTAAAAAAATAAACGCAGGAATTGAGGAAAGGAAAAAAAGTAGAAAAGCGCAGGAATGCAGGAGGAAAGTGTAAAAATGAAAGCAGGAATCTGAAAGAAAATTGAAAAAAGGAACTCAGGAATAGAGGAGAAAAGTAGGAAGCGGAACTATAAACTGGATGAGGAAAGTAGAAAAAAGGAGGCATAAAATAAAGAAGTAGAAAAATACACACAAGAAATAGAGGAGAAAGTATAAAAAGGATGACAGGAATAGAGGAGAAGAGTAGAAAATGAAGCATAAGAATGAAGGAGAAAAGTAGAGAAACAAATACAGGAATGCAAGAAAACATTTTAGCGAGCGACGTAGGAATTGAGCAGAAAAGTAGAAAAATATGGGCAGGCATGGAAAAAAGAAGTGAAAAAAACGCAGAAATTTAAAAGCAAAGTAGAAGAAGGAATTATAAAGAAAATTATAAAAATAAAATCAGGAAGAGAGGGAAAAAGTTGGAAAAGAAACGCTCGACTGAAAGTGAAAAGTAAAAAAGCAGGAATAAAAGAAAGGAGTAGAAAATTAGATAAAGGAACGCAGGAATGGAGGAGATCAGTAGGAAAAGGAACGTAGCAATGGAGGAAAAAAAAAAAGAAAAAAGAAAAGTGAAAAGGGGAAAGCAGGAATAGAGATGAAAAGTAGGAGAAGAAATGCATCAAAAAAAATTAAAAATCCTTCGATTTTTACAATTATTTATTGTTTAATATTATCAGGTCTTTAAAAATTAAAAAAAAAAAAATATTTAAGTCCGGAAAGCTCAGAATTTTGTTCTACCTTCACGATGAGATCAATACTCTGATTAAACAGCCTTGGGCTGAATTAAAAATCCTTTTCCTCTTTCGCTGCAAATACTAAAAGCTTAAGACTCTTCCTTTTTTTTGTCCCAATCAAATTTCTTTAATTAAAAAAAATGTTCAAAAGTAGTCAAAACTCAGAAATTTCGCTATCTTTAAATTCTGATTAATACTCTGATTAAGTTCTATTCTAATAAATTAAAAATCCTCCCTCTTTGAAAGTGCAAACAATCAGTGTTGAATATTACCAGGAGTTTAAAACTTTCGACTTTTTTGTCCCAATTAAATCTTTTCAGATCGCAGAGAGGGTTGGCCAGTCAAAAGAGGGAAGATATCATGTAGCGGATAGAGTTCTAGTTTCTCTTGGCTCTTCGCCAATGTGGACTTAAGTCGGATATAAGAAAGCAGAAAATCGGTTAATTAATGATTTAATTATAAGGGAAAAGTTTTGCCGACCAGTCCATAGAGGACCCTTGGGAAAAGACTGGGCTGAAACAACCTTTGGCTATCTATACGGATAATTAGGGATGCTATAGGCATCAGCCAGAATAGACAAAGAGGGTTTGCTAACCATGATCTATGAGCCTCCCTTATATGAGTGACCTTCGTCCATTTCAACTTTCTCTGGGGATCGAGGGTGCAAGACCAACCTTCCTTAGCTCAAGTTCCTAATGAAGAAATACTTCCAAGACCCAAAAGGTTAGACATTTTCGACATGCTATTATGGTTACCGGAAAGGCGATTTTATATTAGAGATTTAGGAATCAGTGATTAGATTCGGGAATGTGAAAATGATTTACAGAGGGTTAATGTGCGGGATTTCTGAAAATAAAGCGAAGAATGGCACGAGCAAATTTGGACAACCAACATACAATAAAAATTGAAAAAATTTAAATGAGATAAAATCCAATTTAAAATCCTAATTAATTTCCAATATTTAAGTTATTGAGCAGAATTCCTGAAAATTAAATTGAAATTTGAAAAACAAAATTCCTTTTTTTCCATTGAAAATAAAATTTAAGGATCGATTTTTCTTTGAATTTTCTTTTTTAAAGCGATTTAATATTTTTGGTAGAATATTAATTTGTTTATTAATTTTATTTGCATTAAAACTTATTGCTTGAACTGAAAAATAGAATATTCTATTTTGTATTGAAAATTCATCTTTTTATTTGAACATTACTCAATTTTTTTGAAATTTTTTTTTTAGTAGAAAATGACTCCTTTCTGGAGAAAAGAAAATATAAAGAAATTTCGAGCAGGCAGGAACAGCAACGAAACCACGATGATCTTTCCCTGACATCCGTGAATCAAGTCGGGTGTCAGGGAAAGAGAAACGTGGTTACAAAATTTTTTTAAAATAATATTTTTAAATAAAAATTTAAGTATTTCTTTTTTGTCAAAGTTTGTTTTTATATGCATTAGCTCTTGTTAGTAGAAAATTAATTTATTTGTTTAAAAAATTAAATATTTTGTGGATTATTTATTTCGTTCAATTAGAAGTTTATTTCTCTAGCTGTAAATTTAAATTATTCCTTTTTTGATTGAAAATTCTTATTTTTTTTTTTGAATCTTTGTATTTTTTGGTAGTAATTTAACCTCTATAAAATTATGTTAAAAATTATGCTTTTTTGGTAAATAATACTGTTTGATTGAAATTTTATTTCTTTTGTTCGAAAATTTTTTTTTATAAATGTTTTTTGTTAAATATTATTGTTATTTGCAATAAAATGATCTTTTACGGCTGCAGTTTGATTTCTATTGTTAAAGTTATTTTTTTTGAGATTAAAAGTTAAATTTTCTTACTAATGCTATTTTTTCTTCTAATTTTCTTTTTAAAAGACATTTTATGTTTTTGGTATGAAATTAATTTATTTAATTTAGGATTTAACTATTTTTTAGGAAGTTAATTTTATTTGCTTGAAAAATTATTTCTTGAACTTGAAAATAACCTTTTCAATTTTGTATTAAAATGCATATTTAATAATAAATAATTTAATTAAATTAAATAATTTGGAAAAAATTTTGAGCAGGGAAGAACAACAACGAAAACACGATGCTCTCTTTCTGGTACCTGAGAATAAAGTCGTGTGTCGGAAGAAAAAAACTTGGTAGCAAATAATTTTTTATATATTAATTTTTTCAACTAAAAATTGAAGTAAATTCCATGTTTTGTAAATTTTTTTTTGCAATTTATATTTTTGTTGGAAAATTCAGTTATTTTTTTATAAGCTTAAAAATATTGTGTGATATTTAATAATTTTTTATTTATTATTCCTTTTTTTATTGAAAATTTTTCTTTTTAATTTAGAAATTCTTCTATTTTTTTAATCTTTGTATTTTTTGGTAGTAAGTTAACCTTTATAATTTAAAAATCATTTATTTTGTTGAAAATTAGTCTTTTCTGATAAATAATACTTTTTGGTTGAGATTTAATTTCTTTTAAAAAAATAAGTTGTTTTAACAGAAAGTTTAATTATTTCATTTTTATTAGAATTTTTTCCATAAAAGTGAGTCTGCTTGTTAAAAAATGAACTTACTTTGATGAAAATTTAGTTTTCTTAAATAATTTTTAGGGAAAGACATGAAATTATAACTAAAAAGAATTATTTTCTGATAAAAACCAGTAATTTATAACAAAAAAAAAAGAATGTTTGACCATAAAGGACAATTTACAACTAAAAAAGCACACATTTAAACAAAATAGATATATTTTCAATAAAAAATAGAATAGTTTAATTTTCAATTATATAAATAAGTTTTTAAGCAAATGAAATAAATTTTCAACCTAACAAATTTGTTATCTAACAAAAAGATTAGGTATCTATAAAAAAAGAAAATTTCGACGAAAAATTAAATAGTAAAATTGTTAGTTAAAAAAATAAAATCCTGATAAAAAACGACCATTAGTTTCAAAGAAATGATATATTGGAATTTTTAATTGAATTTTCAATTGTTGGTTCCTCAACCAAAATTTTTAATTTTCATTAAAAAAATGTTAATTTTCTACAAAAAATGAAAATGTCAACCAAACTGAATATTTTTTGCACAAAAAGAATAATTTGTGAGAAAATTCATGAATTTTTAAGACAAACTTTATAATTTTAATTGAATTTTTGAACAAAAAGGTTCGTTTTCTACCAAAAATAATAAATGTTTTTAAAAAATAAAATTCAAAGACAAACGGAATAAGTTAAAAAATGTAATTTACAATTTTATGAAACCCATTTTTAACAAAAAAAAAAGGAAAATTTCCACCAAAAAGAATTATTTTCGGCCAAAAACAATACAATTTAACAAAATATATGAATTTTTAACTAAAAAAATGACGAGTTCAGCAAAATAAATAATAATTAAATTTTTAGTTTGAAAAATGAGTTTTTAAGCAAAATAAATTTCCATCCAAATAAGTTAATTTTTCACCAAACAGACTAGATTTCATGAAAAAATTCTAAAAAAATGAAATAATTAAATTTTGTGTTAAAAAACTAATTTTTAAAAAGAAATTAAATCTCAACCAAAAAGTATTATTCACCAAAAAAGAATAATTTTTAACAAATTGAATGAATCATTAACCATAAAGTTAATTTACTACCAAAAAATACTAAGATTCAACAAATATAATAAATAAATAAATAAAAAAAGATAAAATGCAAATAAAAAAAATTCCACAATAAATGGAATTTACTTTAATTTTTAGTTAAAATAAATAATAAAAAAAAATTATTTCCGACCATGTTTTTTTTTCCTGCGACACACTACCTAATTCTCAGATGCCAGGGAGAGAGCATCGTGTTTTCGTTGTTGTTCTTTCCTGTTCAAAATTTTTTTCAAATTATTTAGGATCATTTTCTACCAAAAAAGGCAAATTTTGAACAATAATTAATTTTTAAATAAAAATCTGCATTTTAATTACAAAAATGAATAGGTTATTTTTAAGTTCAAGCAATACGTTTTTAAGCAAATAAAATTAACTTCCAACAAAGTAGTTAAATCTTAAACAAAACAAATTGATTGTCTATTAAAAATATAAAATGTATCTAGAAAATAAAATTCCAAAGAAAAGTGGAAGTAGTCAAAAAAGTCAATTTCTAATCTAAAAAAAAAACAACTAACTTTTAACAAAAGAAAATAAAATTCAACAAAAAATATTATTTTCTTACAAAAAAAAATAATATTTAACAAAAATGCATGAATTTGTCACCAAAAATAGAAACTTTTAATCACAAGATACAAAATTTCAATCAAAAACTATTATTTGCCAAAAAGAATAGTTTTGAAGAGAAGTCATGAATGTTTAACTATAAAGGTTAATTTACTACCAACAAAAGCAAAAACTTAAACAAAATAGATAAATTTGCAAACGAAAATAAAATAGTTGGTTTCATAAGTTTTTAGGCAAAAACAAAAAAATTTTCTACTAAACAAGTTTATTATCTAAATAAAAGATTAAATATCTATAAAAAAATAGTTACATTTTTAGTTAAAAAAATTAATTTCCGATAAAAAAAACGAATTGTCATTTAAAGAAAGAAAATTTCTAATAAAAACATTAATTTTCCAACGAAAAAAGAACAATTTGTAACAAAATACATAAATTTTTAATAGAAACTTTAAATTTTTAATTCAATAAAAAAATAAATAATTTAAAATTTCAGGTAGAAAAATAAACTTCTAAGAAAAAGAAATAAATAATCCACGAAATATTTAAGTTTTTAAACAATGAATGAATTTACTGCCAGAAATTTCAACAAAAAATATCATTTTTAAAGTTTAAATAAAAATATTAATTAAAAAAATGTATTTGCAACCACTTTCCTCTTTTCCTGACACCCGACTTGATTCACAGGTGTCAGTTTGCTCAAAATTGCTTTAAATTTATTTTTCTTATTTTATTATTTAATTGAAGCAATAAGTTTTAATTTAAATGAAATTCATTTTTAACAAAATAGTTAAATTTTAAACTATACCAAATTAATTTCAACAAAAAATATTAAATCGCTTTAAAAAGAAAATTGAAAGAAAAATGGATTTATTTAAAAAAAGATAATTTTCATTCTCAAAATAACAAATTATTTTTAATAACATGAATTTTAACCAGAAAAGATTATTTAATGCCCAAAAACAATAATATCAAAAAAACATGAATTTTCAACAAAAAAATAACCAATAATTTTTTCATTAAAATAGTTAAATTTGCAACAAAAAATAAAATAATTCCATTCTAGGATTGAAGAATAAGTTTTTAATTAAATAAAATAAATTTTAGACAAATAAGTTAATTTTTCAACAAACAGATGAAACGGTTTAGAAAATAAAATCTCAGAAAATTAAAATAATTAAGTTTCGTGTTAAAAAAAAACTAATTTTTTAAAAAGAAAGAAAATTTCAACCAGAAAGTATTATTTACCCAAAAAGAATAATTTTGAATAAAAAACATTATTTTTTAAACATAAAGTTAAAGAAATAAGTTGTTAAAAAAATTGCATATAAATAGTTCAATTTAAAAAAAAAATTTCTACCAAAAATATTAAATGTCTTTAAAATAAAAAATTCTAAAAAAAAACATAATTAGTAAAAAAAAGGTAATTTCAATTAATTAAAAAAATCATTTTCATCAAAAGAAATGAATTTGTAACCAAAAAGAATTATTTTCTTCAATATCTATAATTTTTTACAACATAGATGAATTTTTTACCATAAAGGTCAATTTAATACTAAAAAAGCACAAATTGAAACAAAATAGATCAACTTTCAACAAAAAATAGAATAGTTTAATTTTCAATTATATAAATAATTTTTTAAGCACATAAAATAGATTTTTAACAAAACAAATTTTTTATCTAACAAAAAGATTAAATAGCTATAGAAAAAGAAAATTTCGACAAAAAAATAGTAAAATTGTTAGTTAAAAAATAAAATTTTGATAAAAAAACTAATTGTTTTTTACAGATATGAAATATTGGAATTTTTAATTGAATTTTCAACTTGCTTGTTATTCCACCAAAATTGATAATTTTCAACTAAACAATGTTACTTTTCTACAAAAAATTAAAATTTCAATTGAATTTTTTAATAAAAATGTTCATTTTTTATTAAAAACACAAAGACTAAACGAAGTAGAAGAATTTTCAAATTAAAAAGATAAATATTCAATAAAAAAGAAATGGTTATTTTTTAGGCAGAAAAAAAAGCTTCTTATCAAACGAAATAAATATTTCACGAAATAGTTAAGTTTTTAAACAAATAAATGAATTTTCTACCAAAACGATAAAATGCATATAAAAAAATTTTGACAAAAAATATAATACTTAAATTTCCAGTTGAAAAAATTAATTTAAAAAATTTGATTTGAAACGTCGTTTCTTTTTCCCTGGCACTTAAATTGGTTCCTGGGTCTCAGGGAGAGAGCATAGTGGTTTCGTTGTTGTCCCTGCCTGCTCAAAAAATTTTCATTTTTTTATATTATTTTTTTTGACCTAATGCCGAAGAGTTGTTGATTATTTTTTTAAAATGTTTTTTTAATGTAACTAAATAATAATAAAAAATGTAAAAATAGTAAAAAGAGAAATTGATTATTGGAAGTTTAATAGGATTTAAAATTTAATTTTAATCTCATTTAAATTTCTTAAATATAAACTTTTACACAGGGTTAATTTAACTTTCAATCAGGAAAAAGATGAAAGAGAAAATTCAGTTCTGTTGAAGGACATCGATTATTGATACCAGCTTACGAACTTTCAAACAGTTTAAGTTTTAGATTTATCCTTTAGGAAAGTAAAAAGAAACTTTTCGTATAAAGTAGGGAGGAAGAGTTTAATCGATTTGGTCCCTGGTTGAAGGAATTTTAGAAAAACTGCACAAGATGCAACTTTGTATAACTCATCAAGAATAAAAAGAGATTTCTGCTAAGATCTGCTTTCCACGATGGAATTCAATATAAATCGAAAACAGTGAATTTAAGACAATATATAAAATAAATTAAAAAATTGGTATTACAATTATATTTGTTGTATAAATGTCCAAAAAAATGTATGTTAAAAAGAATTATTATATTTTCATATAATCTTCTTAAAACATGTTTTATTGGCACTAATGTGTTGTATTTATTAATATAGGTCTTAATCGCTATAAACTAAAATTATAAATTTAAAAAATTTAATTTGTATAAAACTTAAATATATTAAAAATTGATCAGAAAATGTAATAAATCTTCTTTAAAAATATTAAGCAATTTAGTTCATCATATTTCAATTTTTTTTTACACAAATTTTTGAAAATTCTTTAAAATTTTTATTTATTAATTTTTACATGAATCTCTTATTCTTTTTATGCTTTTTGAATATTTTAAACATTTGTGTAAAGTTTATATATTGCTTATTCAGAATCTTTACAAAAATAGATTAATTTAAATTTTGTTAATATTTTAAAATGTATGTTAAAATTATCTTAATTTGATCCAAATAAATAATTGATTAAACATTTTTTTAATTTTATACTGAAACTTATTTTTCCAAAAATCCAAATAACTGTAAAAGTTTTTTTTAATCAATTATTTTATTAATAAATATTTTTTTGTTCTAATTGATGTGTTGTGTAAAGAATTATAAATTTAATTCTTTTTATTTATAACAAAGTACATTTATTTTGTTGAAGATTGTACTTTTTTTTAAACTCCTTGTACATTTGCATTATGAAATTAATATTATTATTTTTAGAATTATGATTTGTTGGTAATAATTAATATAGTTTAATTTAAAAGTATACTTCTTTATGATTTTTTAAAATACAACATCTCGTGTATATTTTAATTATTATATTGTTTAAAATGTTGGTTTATTAAAACTAAAAATTTTATTATAAAAATAAAATTTGTTCCGTATTATGTTTTTGTTAAAATTGATTTTTTTTGTCAAATAAAGAATAATTGTTTCCAAATTTCACCAGATTAAATTTTTACATCTTTTATGTAATTTTGTAATTTAACTTTACCAAATTAATTTATTTTAATTTTTTAAGTTTATATTATTAAAATATAAATAATATTCTTCTAGAAGTGTTACATACGAATGAAGAATGGTTATTTAATTGTAAAATTTCTGTATTTTGTTGAACCTTTATCTTTGTGAAAGAAAATTAATTTTCATGGTGACTTATTTACCGTTTGGGTTGAAAATTAATTTACTTTGTTAAAAATTAAACTTTTTTGGTACAGAATTTATATTTTTTGTTCCAAATTAATTTTTGATTTTAAAATATCATTTTTTTTAAAATAATTTTTTTAATTTATTGTTTAAACTAAAAATTAAAGTATTTCATTTTTTGATTTTTTTATACGCATTTTATCTTTTTGGTAAAGTCATTTATTCATTTTTAATTTTTAATTTTGAAAATTTTTACTATTTATCTGAAATTTTTTTTCTCGTTTAAAAACTTATTTCTCTATAATCTAAAATTAAATTCTTGTCTATTCTATTAAAAATTCATTTATTTTGATGAAAATTATTATTTTTTGTAATAAATTATTCATTCATTTTCGTTGTAATTTTTTTTGTCAATTGGTTTTTTTTTAAATTAATTTTTTCACTGAAACTTGAATGATCACTTTTTGTGCTAAGTAAAAAATTAATTATTCTATTTTCTTTTTAAAAATTGATCTTTTATTGTTAAAAAATAAAATATTTGAGTAATCTTTTTATTAGATAGTGAATTTCTTTAGTTCGAAATTTATTTTATTTGCTTCAAAACTTCTTCTTTATTCATAATGTGTCCCCTAAGGGTTTACATGACTTCCATTCCATACCACTTACATAAAAAACC
>JAAAKG020012837.1:0-12191 GCA_010014905.2 Druon quercuslanigerum | reverse complement strand
TTATAACGCTTCAATAAACCCCAGAACATAGTCGCGTCATATTAAGATAAGGTGAGAGGGTGGGGGGGGGGGGGGGGGGGGTTTGTTGTTACGATATCGTTTTTGGTTGCAAATTTTTTGTTAAAAATTTGTCTTCTTGGGTTAAACATTCAAATCTTTTTGTAAACATTAAACTTTTGTTCAATATTCACATTTTGTTGGTAATAAGTCAACTGAAATGTTTTTTGGATGAAAACTATTTTTTCTGAAAATTTGTGTTTTTCATTTAAAAGTTAATCTTTCGCCCTTTTTGATTAAAATTCCTATTTCTGTCTTAACGAGTCAATTGAAATCTTTTTGGATGAAAATTCAACTCATTTTTTTGAAAACTTGTCTTTTTGATTAAAAAATTTAACTGTTTCCGTAGAATTTTAATTTTTCTGGAACAAAAATGTAACTGTTCGGTTGAAAACAATATTGTTAAAAAGCCATACTTTTTTGTTCAAATCGGTTTTAGAAGACACTTCATCTATCTTGAATAAAAATGCAACTGTTCGGTTGAAAATTCGACCTCGTTATTCTACTGTTTCGTTGAAAACTGAACTATTTCGTTGAAAAATGAAATGAAATCTTTTCTGAATAAAATGTCAACTCAAAAAGTTTTTTTCTCTTATTTTATTAAAAATTCGTCTATTTCAGTACACATTTCATCTTTCTTGGATAAACATGCAACTATTTGGTCAAGAATTCAACTTTTTTGTTAATAATTCATCCCTTTTTAATGAAAAAATCCGTCTGTTTTTATTGAAAATTAAGTTTTTTTCGCAGAAACTTATTTCTTGTTTAAAAACTTATATTTCGATCGTGAAAAGTGAACTGGAATCTTTTTAAAAAGAAAATTCATCTCTTTTAGTAGAAATGTCATTTTTTTAAATAAAAATGCAATATTAGTAAAAAATTATTATTCATTGTTGGAGTATTCAATTATTTTGTTTAAAAGATTTGGTTTAATTGATAATTCAAGTACTTGGGTACAAGTTAAACTACATTGTTAAAAATTAATTTTTTAGATTAAGGCTTTTGTCTTCGGTAAAAAATGTAACTATTATCTCAAAAAACTTTTTTTTTTCTTTAAAATTAATTTTTTAGCTGAAGATATAACTTCCATTTTTTTAGATTTACCTTTTGTAGTTGAAAATGCTCCTTTTTTAGTAAAAAAAAAATAATTAATTTTTCACCTGAAGTCACATTTTTGTTTGAAAATTCAATTTATATGGAGGAAATTCGTCTTTTTGTTTTTAAAATTATTTTTTTAGCATAGATTTTATCTTTTTAGGTTGAACATTCAACTATTACGTTGAAAATTTAATTAAAATTCTGTTGTTTGACTATTAATGATCAAGGTAATTGAAAAATTAGTCCAGAAAAAATCAGCGAATATTGAAAATAAAGTTCTTGGACACCTTGCCTAATTCTAATAGCAATTATTCCTGGAAAACATTTCTGGAAACTAAAAATTACGTATAGTAAGAGGGGGAAGGGGGTAACATTATTTTTTTAAGGTTTGTTAGAGGGCGGAGAGGCGGTATTAGAGAGGGCCTATAATCTGTTACGTAATTTAAATACGTCCCCTAAAGGTCACTTAAAATCCTTAGTACACTAAAAATTGGCTGAATGGGGGTGATAGTATTCGTTTATCTGACTCTTATGATGGCTTAAAATCTTTAATATGAGGACATAGATAGAAAACTCGAGTCACACCTGATGGTAAATGAAAACAGAAGTTAATGCGTCGTAAGAGGCGTACGCTATCTGATCTTCTGTGAGAGTGTCATTATCCCAATCACTGCACCTCACTTCTATCAGCTTATCTAACTCAAGCCCAAGGTATTCTAAGCTCATTGCAGCCAAGCTCTTTGGACTCGGAAGATCAAGGCGATCAGCAAGAGTTCTTACATCAAGCGTCCCGTAAACTTTGCATCCATAATCGTTCGTTAGTTTCTTCCCATCTTCGAACGGGGCTACGCCCACCTTCAATAGACGTCTATTAGACAGCAGCTCCTGCATTTAAAAATGTATAAGGTATCAATATGAAATCTTTAGGAAAAATATGATTACCAAATATAATTTAGAGTTATTAAATTTAGAATTTTACAAGCGTTAGACCGATTCTGTTTCAAAATAGGCAGCTTCTACAGTTGAAATCGCACAATCTCTCGGGGACAAAATATGTTGTTTTTTTTAATGGAAATTAGGCGATATGTTGTCGCCCAAAACTTACAATACGCCATGTCCCTTAACTGCCAAACTGGGAAAATGAGGTACAAAGTTTAACAATAATATACTATACAAAAAGAATATTAAATGTCGAAATATGTTTATCGGTCGAAAATAATGCATGATCAATAACATATCAGTACAAATTTCAATACTATTATAAATGTATTTTAGCTGATGTGGAAAGTTGACAGTAACAGTTTTTGAAACAAATTTCAGGGAAACATTAATTAAAAAAACAAAGTTTAACCCTTACCGACCCCAAACATAATAATTGATTAAACATTTCAAACATTTGACATGGCGTAGTATAAGTCTCGGGCAAAGACGTATTTTTGTGATTTGTAAAAAAAAATTTTACAAAGTTATGCATATTTGAATTTTTTAATTCATTTTTAAAATAACCACCAATTTTTTTCTTTAAAGTTATATAACTTTTGACCTAACTGAGATATTCAAGATTTTTTTGCACATTCCGGCATAGTTTGTCTGAAAATACTAAAAGTCGACTTTCCTCCAAAAATCTACATTTATATTTTTTGTTGAATTTGGACTATCGAATTGAGGATAAATGTAGAAGATTTCAGAACAATTAAATTTACATCTTAAAGAATTCAAATGAATTGGAAAAAATGATAAAAAATCAAAAATATCCATTGGTTTACGTAACACTGGAACGAATTGCGATGAATTTAGAATAAAAGAGAAGAATTGATGTAAAAAAACTTTATTAAATTCAGTAACTTTGAAATAAGCTTAGAAAATGAAAGAGAATGCAAATAATTTCATGAAATACCTAAGAATGCAGGGCGAGGTTAATAAACTTCAGGATCAATTAAATAAAAACTTTTAAAAATTCTAAAAAATTCACTGAATTAAGTATAGAGTTGAGTGAATTTAGAAGGATTTAAGTAAATTAAAAAAATTCGAATGCAGGGTAAATTAATAAAAAAAATTTAATTAATAAGAATTTAAAAAAATTAAATCTAACAAGAAATGACTGATGACTACAAAACTATTAAGGTTAAATTAAAAAAAATCAAATTAATTGGAAAAAAATTTTTTAATAGAAAATATATGAGAAATTTATGGGAAATGAGAAGAATTAGATCAAATTCATTAAAAAATCAATTTGAATTAAAAAAGCAATCAAGAGAATTATAAACAATTCAAAAATATAAAAAAATTAATGGAATTGTGTCGAACTGAGCCTACGAAATCCATCACGTCTTGTGAAAAAATTTTTAAAATACAATAATATATTAAAATCCATTAAAATTATTAAAAACCTTGAAAATCTCTTGAAATTGTTTAAATCTCTTTAAAATGTCTTGGAATCTTTTAAAACACTCTAACATATTTCACTCTTTGAAAAAGCCTTCAAACTACTGTAATAGCAAAAAAAAATTCTGGGAATCTTTTAAAACTGCCTCAAATATGTCGGTCGATTCCTTTGATAACTTATAAAAGTCCTTGAAAACACCTGAGAATCTATTAAAATACTCTCAAGAACTATAAATTCTCAAAAATTCAAATAAGGTACCCTTAGGGACCAAACCTCAAAAATGGGACCTTAACTAAATGTAGGGTACAATAGGGGATATAGGGACCGGTCTATGAGAGAGATCTTATGAGTTTTTATGCGGGCAAAATATTTGTGTGTCCAGGAGAATTTTTTGACTCATTTATGATATCTTGTATAGTTTCCGAGCAAGATAAAAAAAATTCAATATTTCTTTCGGGAAACTGCAGTTAAAGCAGAGCGTATTTTTAAATTGAAATTCCAACATAAATATATTAATTTTAAACTATCTCTTAAAATTGAAAAAAATTTCAAAGTTCTAGAATCATCCAAAAATAAAATACCAAAAAATGAACAATTTTAATCCTAATTTTTCAAAGAAAAAAGTTCAAAACTAAGCATTCGAGGGTGAGATCCGTTAAAATAGAAAAAATTTTAATTGAAACTTCTTTGCAATTTGAATAATGAATAATTAAAGAACGAAGTGTCACTTTTCCAGATTCCCTAGGCTCAACGAAAATATTCGTATCCTTAAACTTACAAATATGAATCTGGAAACAAATTGCGAAATTAATATTTGATTCATTCAGCAGTAATTTATCACAAAAAGTACAAACAATATTTATAATCGCAAATTTGTATAATGCAACGTTAAAAGAAACATAAGAATTTTAATTTTAAATCCTTCATTATGAAATTTGTTTGGAATCATTATTTTAAACTAATAGTTTAAAATTACATGCATAGGAAATCTAAAAAATTTCCGAAATTAAAAATAACATCCAAGATACATCGAAATATAATTTAAAAAATCTTTCATTCGAGAGTTTTGGAAAAATCTTTAATGTTACTCCTGTTTGTTAATCTGCATAATATGCCTAATTTTTACAATTTCTAAAGATTTTTTATTTGAGTTTATATAGAAGAAAATTAATTTTTTTACGGAGACCTAAAAATGAAAAAAAATCTAGAAGCTCTAAAAATTATGAATAATTTTTTCTGCACGCAAAATCTTTGTATGTTAAAATATACTTCGAAAACATTAGAAAGATCACATAATTAAAAATGACGAGTTAATTTAAAAAAATTATCAGCTCTTAATTTTTTACAATCTATACTTCTCAATTTTTTTTCGAAGTACATTTTGAACATAATAAAGTGTTTCTGTGATGAAAAAAAAATTATTCATAATTTTTAGAGCTTCTAGATTTATTTTTTCATTTTTATGTCTTCGTAAAAAATTAATTTTCTCCTATATAAACTCAAATAAAAAATCTGAAATTGAAAAAAAAATTATACATATTATGCCATATAAGAAACAAAAATAACATTCACGAATTTTCCAAAATTCTGCAATTAAAAAGATTTTTATTCTTTTTCGACTTCGCTCAAGTGCTAAGGCGTTTCAATTTATTAATTTTTTTCAATTCCATCTCCCGCTATTTGTACTAAAATTTTGGCACACTTTTAACTCAAAGCTCAAGGAAAGATGCTCGTATCCATAAAGTTGAAAAATATAAGACTTAAAACAATTTGCGAAATTAACGTCTAATTCATTCAGTAGTTATTTATCGCATTAAATAATGGCAAGAAACTGGTAAAGAGAACAAATAAAAAGTTGAACAAGAATTTGAAATACTTTGAATTCAATATAAAAGAGAAAAGTATTTTTTACAAGTCTAATTATGAACGCACTTTGAGTTTTGGAGGAACATATCCAATTTTTCCAAGACGAAATAAAGCACAGACACCATTATCTGTGGCAAGTTGAAGTAATGAAACGGATCCTTCTTTGACCCACTCGCAATCAAAACCCAATATTCCATCAGACAAGTCCCTGGAAAAATGTAAACACAATTAAAATATCATATACCGTCGATTTCGAAAGTTCTGCTATCATTTTGCTTATTATGTCAAGGTTAATAAAGAAATGTAAACACCAAGTGTTTACTTCTATCCACCAAATTTATTATTCACAATTAGTTATCAAATTGTAGACATGGCCTTTATTTATATTTGAAATTGAGTAACTATTTCTGAATCCAAGAAAACTTGCATAAAACATAATGTAAAATTGCACTTTTACCTGCGAATACGTTGAACGGCGTAATCGCACTTCTCCGGCGAATCTGCCAGAATAACTTTATCCAGTGAAATTTTTACATCTTTTTTATCTTTACTATTATCTTCTTCATCGTCGTTATTACTTTTACTGGTAATACTGTGGCAAAATTTCGTGACACCTCGAAGTACGTTGTCGCGATACTTGGAGGCGAGAAGGACGATGCCCACAGTCATACAAACCCCGAAAAACATGTTATTTTTACGTATTTCGAGCATCAATCGAAACTTAAAGCAACAAACTACACAAATTACTACGAGTTCGACGACAAGCGTCTTTACAAATGTTTATATTTCTAATTGTTCACGTTTTTTTTTTGGTTATGATAGAAGATACTACGAGAACACTTTATTCCTTCGGGTGGATTAGTAATTACGTGATTTTCCGAAAATCGATATTGCGAGTAATAAATAAACCTATATTAATTGTTTATACGTATTTAGACGCTCACAGTAAGTATCTTTTCGCCTTGAAAAGGCGAGATTGATTTCACTGGGGTAGCACGAACAAAATGTCCCATAATGGGAGCTTAAAAGTTTTATTTAATAATTAATGTTGATTTTTATTCTCTCTAGGTTTCACTTGAATGTTTCTTTATACTCCCATTTAAATGCTGGGCGGTTTTATAAACCGTCTGAGGTTCAAGGGACCCCGTAGCATTGAAGAAAAATTTTAACCGACGCACGTGGCTACGGGTTTCACGCGCGACTGATGAAAAGCTGGAAAACTGAGAAAAACCGCCTTGCTCCGCGCATTCAAGTAAATCTCGAACTCTCGAACTCTCGATATTTTCGATTAATTAATCAAATCAAAATTTAATTTAAAAAATATTTATACTTTTTTTTAATAAGCAATGATTCTTCAATGTTCAGAAAATAATATTTTACCAGTATTATCATTATCTAAACTTCATTACTTTTAATCTGTAAAATTTTCCTTGCTGTCAAATCATCGTCATAAATTTTAAATGGTTCAATTTCGAATGTTTGTAATTTGAAATTGGTCAATTTTTAATTTATCCTCGAAACTATAAAATTATGAAAGGTTAACAACTAATTTTAATTATTTTTAGGCAGTTTACCCTGGATGGCCGTTTTAATCGCGGAAAAAACTTCCGGTCATTTCCCGGTTCGAAAAAATTGGTCCGACGGTCATTAAAATAAAAAAACTAACTTTTATAGGTACCTTACATTTTTCCATTTGAGATAATCAAAACTAAACTTTAAATTGAAACACTATTTAAACTCTATTCAATTAAAAATTGTTTTAATTGAAGCTTAAGCTTCAAATGTTTAATTAAACAATAGGCGAGTCGTACATTTTGCTTTAAAACGCTCAATAGTTCAAACGTATAAAATGAAAACATTTAACACGCTTCAATTGAACAATTTTAAATTTAATGCCGTTGAAAAACAAAATTTCAAAATTTAAACTTTTCTAAATCGAACAATTTAAAGATTTCTGATTAACAAGGATAAGTCAACGCTTTATCATTTGCAATGCTCTATATTGAAAATTCATCAATAAATTTGTATGGAAATGTTAAGAATTTTATAATTTTAAGCAATTTTAAATAATTGAACGATTTAAAGTTTTTATTTAAATGAATACTCTAAATAATAAGTTCAATTATTTAAATTTTAAGTCTTTTTGAATAAATAAATCTTCACTTTAATACATATGTTAAAATGGAACGTTCAAAGTTTAAATTAAGACAGAAATCTCAACGATTAAAGCTATTTAAAACAATACAATTTTATAATTAAAAAGTTTCAACTGTAAAGAGTTAGAAATTTAATCATTTAAACTGAAGCAATATTTGAAATGGAATAAAAGCGTTTAATTGTAAATCTATTAATTTAAAGTTCTTTTCAGATTGAAAATAGTTTAAGAAGTTTTAATCTGAAACTTACATTTGTAAAACTCTAATAATGCTTTCGAATTGAAATATTACAATTTTTAACGTTAAAATCTGTTAATTATTTTATTATTAACAAATTCAGAAATTTATTGAAAAATAAATTATTCATCCATTTTTAATACTCGAATTAAAGTTGAATTTTTAAAGTTATTAATTAATATGTATTTACAGTTGATCAGCTTAAAACTTAAAAACTTAAAACTTAAAAAAAAAAAAAAAAAACTTAAAAAATTTCAGATCCGAGAGTCAATTGGTTGACTATGAACTAATTTAGTGAAAAATTATTTTGGCAACCGATTTACGAAACAAATTTTTTCCCAAATTTTAATACTTGTTTTTAATACAACTTTTACTTTTCCCTCAAATTTCCAACATCAGTCGCAAATGAAAGAAAATTAAAAATTGACTTTTTAACAGTTGAAAATTGAAGAAACAGAAAATCGAATTTTCAACTTCTAAAATTCAATTTTTAGTTTTTCACAGTTAGAAATTCAAAATTCAATTTTCTTCGGTTTTCAAGAGTTAAAAATTCGCAAAAAAGGAAGAGAAGAACAAGTTTTGGGACTATATGTTTATATAATAATTTTATATTAGAATTTAGTAAATAAACGCTTCAATCCATGAAAAATATTTTTTGAAAAAATTAGATTTTTTCGTAAACGACAACATTTTCAAATAATGTTTTGGCAAGTTAATAGACATGCATGCATTACTATTAATCATTGCAATGGACTCCCAGTAGGGAATTTATGAGATTCGAAAAGAATCCCAACTCTGATCATCTCCGCACATATATGTATATCTTCAAAACTGCATTTTAAAACTCTTTAAATTAAAAATGTGCGCTGAAAATGGAGACCAAAAATGAAAACATTTTTAAGTAAAATATTTTAGAATTACGCATGGTATACTAAATGACTTCATAATTGAAAAATTTAGATAATAATTAAATAAATAAACTTGTAGAATTCCTAGTCATTTATAGAAATAACCGGTTTTTTCGGTGCGAATATTAATCTCACCTAATTTTTCATATTAATTTCATAACTCGCGCTCTGACCGTTGATTGGTTTCTGTAACGAAGAAGACAAGATGGCGCTGATCACATCAGCTGATATCGTCTGCTGGGGATGACGGATGAGGTTTTTGGTTAAAGTTTCGTCTTTCGTCGTGCAGACTGCAGTACCGTTTCCCGAAAATATCCGCCAATATCCGCGTTCGATGCAGGGCTTCGCGTGGGCAAAGTGTAAAGGAAAATCTCGCGAGAGGAAATCGGATGACGTGTAGATAATATTGAAGTGCTCGATGTCGACGACACTGAAGAAACGCGAACTTAATCGCGTGCGTCACTGACAGGTGGTACAGGAATGTTTCAATTTCAAAGGCAAAACAGATAGGGTTTCTTCGTTGCTCGTTCGCTAATCTCGCGTCGATCAAGTGGTTCGGGACAGCCAACCAAGAAGAGATACGGCTGTAATGAGCGACTCAGACCAGCAGCAATTATACGTGCCTTACAGAGAATACCAGAGTCAGAACAACATTATCCCCACAGGCAATCTCGTGGAAACTGATGCACTTGTCGACCTATCATTAACTAGCGCCAACACTTTACCACCAGACGACGACTTCCCGGAGCTTCTTCCGGACGTCGCCTTCATCCCTAACCTGAACTGTGATCAAACGATAGCCATTGATTCCCCTGGGATTGACCGGGAGAGCCAGCCTCTCCTCGGTCGCCTCGAGGTTGATGTCACCTGCAACCGCTTTCCTGGTATTCTTTCTTATTGTTATATCCTACTTCACCTATTTACTTTTTACTTTTGTGCTTCAAGGCTAACTTTCCATTGCGTAGGATTACTTTTTCCAAAACTGCTTCTATGTTTTCATAAGCTCTATTGACATTATTTGCACTATGATGCTACTTTTTCAAGTGCGTCATCCTCTTTGTTTGGGTGCCTGAATGACAAAGACGGAAGCATACTCTAAAAACTTATCACGATTACAGTTCCGTTCTTACCTTTGGAATTGACAGTGTACTTTTTCTTAACAGTAGTTTTTGCGTGGCTGTTCACCTACAAGTTACATATATATTGGTTATATTATTTTCAATATTTGATTTAGTTGTGTTTACACATGATTATTTTTATATTTTTATTCTCTACATATTTACAGCATTGTGCTAAACGTAGGCAATATGTTTGCTCGAATTTAAAGCAATATTGTACAGTGGAAAGTTATGCGTCAATTTTAATCAATTGATTGAACAAATAAGATAATACATGTTTTCTTCGATGTTTTCACTACTATACGAATTTCTAACCAAAAAAATTAATGCTTGAAATCTAAGTCATTTCCTTTTTAAATTTCTGTGAAACCTAGTTATTTGAGCTATAAAATTAATTTATATTCTTATTATAATTTATACTATCGTTGCTAAGATGACTGTTTCATTGCCAGAATTATACATTTTTTCAATTTTTTGACATAGTGGCCAGTTATATAGAAAAAAATTCTCGGAATTTTATATTTGGACTTACATACTTTTATTTTACGTTGTGTATACTCTTCCGGCATATTTTGCCGAATCCAGGGTGGCCACTGACCGGAAACCCCGGGAATTAGCCTGGAATTTTGAGCACCGGGAAATGCCGAGAGATAGAAAAAGATATGTTTAAAATTGAGGGCATAAATTTTGGTTAGTGTAACCAACCATATATGCTAAATTATAGATGATCATATTATATTTAAGATTTTAAAGTAAATGTTTCGTTCAAAATTACATGTTCCTTTCATGCTGTATATTTTATGAATGTAAAGCTTGTATTGATGGAACGTTCAAATGCACACGTAACTGATATTTGCAAAGCTTAAAAACGAAATTAAATTTTTGCTTTTATTTTTCCGTATAATTCTCAAAGTGTGTTGGTGGGAAACCCCAAAGATTTTGATAAAACTTAGTGGACTGTTAGCGATTATTGAACTGAAACTAATTTTTGTTTGTTTACAAGCACTGCAGACTTCAATCACATTTTCAAATACTACAATTCTTTTTATATTTTAGGACGAAAATATCGTTTTTAGATATTTAGCAATAATTCTATAGAAACCTAAATTTATATAATTATATGGGAGTGTCCAATTTCGGTACAAATGGCCCCTTTTCCAGCTCCACCGTTTTCGTACCAAAAAGTCCAGCTATTTTTATACTGAAAGTTTGGTACACGTAGCCACGGCCTAATTAATTACTAATAATTTTTTTTTGAAAATTCCTCTTTCGTTAGAAAAGTCGTCTTTTATGTTTGAAAGTGAATTATTTTTCATTCAAATGTCTACTATTATATTTTTGTTTCGGGATTCATCTCTTTTGATTAAAAATTCTACAATGTAGTTAAAATTTGTATCATTTTGTTGAATATTCAACTATTTTGTAACAACGATTTTTTGTTGAAAAATCTGCTTCTTTATGATAAAAATTAATTTTCCTAACTAAAAATTGAACCATTCCATTTTTTGCTGAAAGTGGGTCGTTTTTAGCTGGGAACTCAGTTGATTTTATGGGAACTTTAATTGTTTTGTTAAAAATTCAATTTTTCGTCAAAAAGTAATATTTTTTGTATGGAAAATTCGTTAAACTTTCGCACTTTTGAATTAAAAATTCATCTTTCTTGGTCGAAAATTTAACTTATTTTTGCATATTCGTGTCTTTGCTTGGAAGATTTACGATTATGGCTGATTGCAACTGTTTGGTTGAAAAGTCTATTTTTTTGCTGTTGAAAATTCATCTCTTGATTCAAAATGACCTTTTTTCAATTCATCTCTTTGGTTTAAAAATTAAATTTTTTCTACAAAATTCGCCATTTTAGCTGGAAAATTCAACACTTGTTTTGAAAATTATTTTGTTGATGTTGAATATCTACATTCATGTGATTTAAAATATTGTATTCGTTTATTCTCTAGAAAAATCACCCCATGTCTCCTATTTTGAGAATATTTTAATCTATGAGTCCAAAATCACCTTTAAAATAATTTACATTTAATATTTTACCTTGGTCTTCTAAAATTTTTAATTATTTAAAAAATGTATATAATACAGCAATTATTATTGAATAATTATTACTGTAAAGTGGCTACTCTGCGTATATTCATTATTTTATTAATAGTAATTATTAAAAAATCCACCGATAAGAAAAGACTCGATTTAAGTAACGTTAAATTCTTTGGAATTGATAATAAATTCTTTGGATTTCTTTAGAATTCAATAGCGAGTTTCCTCATATTCGATGCCTGTTCTAAGTTGGGGGGGGGGGGGGCTGATCGAGGGTTGAAACATAACCCCCATCTGTCAAAGATTTATTTCCTTTTATTTTTTT
>JAAAKG020012826.1:0-20868 GCA_010014905.2 Druon quercuslanigerum | reverse complement strand
AAAATAAATTTCGGTAACCTGATATTCGCTATTTTAATTTTCGATCACTTGAACCATCGGAAAAATGACTGGGTGTCGAAAACTCTTTGAAAGAGTTTCGATAGCTCTATTTCTTGAAATTTATATTTAGAGAGTGAAGGATGCAATGTTTATAGCTCGCGAAAACATGGTATCGGATTTGAGTTAATGTGCCCGTGTAACGTCGGCAGAGATCGTTAAGGGGGCGATTTCGAGCCCTTGGTCGACCATTACGAAGCATTAACTAGCCCTCTTCGCCATAACCGTGGCAACGTTATAATACTTTTTCTGGGCTACCCCCAGGTGTCTAGCTAGCAGGGAAGGACCGTTTTAAATTGCCCTTTGTTGCCTTCGACGGCTCCCGCCTAACCCAGAAAAACTAACTCCCCATCCCCCTCCACCCCCACACACCCAAGGGAGCAACAAAGAACGGACTTGCGTACAGGTAGAATGTAGATCGTAAAGATGTTCAGCCGGCGGTAAAGTTTCCAATTCTCGGAGAAAAAAAAATGTTATTTACTTGACTTAGTACACTTCTGCCTTTAAACAGAGTATAAAATAAAAAAATAAAAATAAACACGTTTACACTGATTGTATTTTATGAGCTGAAACGCTCTTTTTTACTTTAAAGCTCTGAAATTACGAATTTTATGAAGCAAAGCAGCTTCTCCATTAAATGTAGTAAAAGCATTTACGTCAGATTAATGATTATAATAAATTTTTGTAATAAACTTAAGGAAAGAAAGAGAATGTACTAATTGAAAACCAGGAATTTATGTTTACATTTTACAGGTTTAATTTCAACCCTTTTTTACCATTTTCGTCAAAGGTCTTCAATTACATCGTTTACAAAGAAAACGCGTTTTTGCATGACGACATTTAATATTAAATTTAGAATGGGTTTTTAATTTCTCATTCAAGAACCTTTTATTATTCAGAGAAATATAAATTAAAAGCATTGTACCAACATTACAATTTAAAAAAATTACATTGTACTAAATTACACATTTTTCTTAATCGGTATTTTTGTTGCTAATAATGTCAATTTATTATGTGAAAAGCATCCGATATGTGAAAACGACCCTAAATTAACCTCTAAACTTCTATGAAAAAAATTTTTATAACAAAAAATAACAAAAAAACACATATTTTAAATAAAATAGTTCAGATTCCAAGCAAAGAATTTTTAAATAAAATTATGAATCTTCAACTGGAATAGTTAAATTCTGAATCCACAAAATAAATTTTTAACCAAAAAGATTAATTTTTAAACAAAAGATTAATTTTTAAATGAAATTAATAATTTTCTACAAAAAAAAAAACGATTTTTCAACAAAATACATGAATTTTGGACGCAATAGTTGAATTTTTAATTAAAGGCAAATTTTCAACCGAAAATGGAATAGTAGCATTTTCAGTTAAAAAAATTAATTTTAATCCAAACATAAGAGTTTTAAACTAAAACCATGGAATTTTCAATTAAAGTAGGTTAAATTTTCAGGTAAAAAATTATTTTTAATAAAAACAACTAACTTTCAAAGGAAGAGTTACATTTTCAAACAGAGATGAATTTTCACGTAAAATAATAAATATTTTACTGGAATAGTAGCATTTTGAGTTTCAAAAACAAAATAATTTTTAACCAAAAAAGTAACAAATTTTCAACAAACCGGTTCAATTTCCGGAAATAAAAATTCCTTTTCATCCAAACAAAAAACAAGTTTTCCATCAAATAGCTGATATTTTAATTAAAAAAATTTTTTAATTAAAATTATGAATTTTGACCAAAACAATTAATTTTCTGCAAGAGTTTAACTTTCAACCAAAAAATTTTATTTGCTACTTAAAAGATGAATTTTCAACTAAAATGATAAATATTTAACTTTTATCTTTCGATTTTCAACCAGAAAGAAAAATTTTTAAACAAGAAGATTACTTGCAAATAAAACAATATGTTTCTGCAAAAAAAATCAATTTTTAAGAAAATATGTTGATTTTCAACGAAGCAATTGAATTTTCAATTACAAAAGATTATTTTTCATCCAAATTGTTGAATTTTGAAGAGGAAAAGATCAATTTTCAAAGAAACTGATGAATTTTAAACTAAAATGATAAATTTTAAACTAGAATACTTGAATTTTTAACAGAAAAGAAGAATTTTTTAACAGTAAGATTAATTTGCAAAGAAAAAGATAATCTTCTAAAAAAAATCCAATTTTTAAGAAAATATATGGAGAGTCAAAAAAGTAGTTGAATTTTCATTTAAAGAAGACAAATTTTCAACCAAATTGTTGAATTTTTAACCTTTAGGATTAATTTTCAAACATAAAGATTCATTTTTAGAAAAAAAGGTGAATTTATCACAAAATACATTAATTTTCAAACAACTAGTTTAATTTCTTATTAAATAAAAAATTTAAATAATAAATTATGATTAAATTATACAAACTGAGATAATCTTAAAAATCCCATTCAATTAACATGGGGAAATTTTGAGTTTTCGAAAAATTGAACTCGTGTTCCAGGCTTTCATCGAAACGTGCCATAAAAATATTTTCATTATCAAATACCATTAAAACAAATTTTCAACCAAATAGTTAAATTTTAAACAAAAAAAAATCCATTTTCAAACTAAAATGGAATAGGAGAATCATTTTTATCAACGAAGACGAATTTTATTGAAAATACATTAATTTTAAATTAAAAAGATAAATTGTCAAATAACAATTGAATAATTAAATTTTTAGTTAAAAAAACATTTTCAACCAAAGCTACGAATTTTCAACTAAAATAATAATTCGTCAACTTAAATAATTGAATTCGCAACCAAAAACATTAATTTTAAAAAAAATTGCTGATTCTTTAACTAGAAACATTAAATTTCCCATAAAAAAGAATTATTTTCAGCCCAGAAGATTGATTTATATCAAAATGTCAAAATTTCCAACTAAAAATAATTTTTTAACCATATAATAAATAGTTATATTTTGAGTAGGAAAATTAATTTTCAATACCACAAAAAATTTTTCAAAAAAATAGTTTAAGTTACATTTAGAATAAACTTAATAAAATAAATTTTGTCAAAAAATTTATTTCAAACAAAAGAACGTGTAACTTCAAAAAAAATCCCTGACATTTCCAGGGGTTTCCTATTGTAATTTGAAATAGGATATTTAAAAAAAAAATTCCTAAAAAAAAAAACTTTGGGAGAAAAATTTAAAAAAGAGGGAAAAAATGTATTTATTAAGATTTGTTAATGATTCAAATAAAAAAACGAAAGAAGTTGGTTCCTTTCTTATTTTTCTTTCCAATTTTTTATTTTCCATTTTTTTTCTTTTTTAGAAATTTTGTTAAAAGAAGATCTTTTTTCAATTTGAAATAGGAACATTTTATGGTGGTAGTCCACATTTTGTGGTTGGATTCTTGGTTTTATTTTCAGGAATTCTATACGTTAACTTGATTATTATTGGGCGTTAAAGAGGATTTTTAACCTAATTTAAATTTCTTAAATGACTTTATGGAAGTGATATTTTATCATCACTTGACGAAATTTTTGATACAACTTTTTATTTAAATTTCATACACCAGGATTGATAAAGAATTTTTATTTCCAATTTCCAGTCTTGAAATTAAATTTTTATCTTAAAATTCTCGGCTGGTTTTTTTAAAATTGGGTAACTTTTGTAAATAACATTTTTTTCACCCATATATCGACTCTCCTTTACCGATGATAATGAAAAGAAAATTTCAGAAGCATGCTTTTTTAAAGCTCAAAATTGAATTTTTCCGTCGCAGTCCACAGCGTAATCTGCTCCAACTTCTATAGAATTTTACCATATTTACCCGTATTAAAAAAATCTCGAGCATGAAATCTCGGGAGAATGTTTTTTTTTCTTCTAAACTGAAAATTGCATTTTTTTATCGCAATCCGCAGCGGAACCAGCTCTAGCTTCCATAAAATTTTGCTTACACTTATTAAAAAACCTCGAGTATAAAATCTCAGAACCAAGTTTTTTTTCTAAACTAAAAATTAAATTTTTTAATTGCAATCCGCAGCGTACTCTGCTGCAACTCCTATAACATTTTGTTAGCCAGTATTAAAAAATCTACTTTATGAAATTTCAGGAGAATGTTCCTTTTTCTAAAATAAAAATTGCATTTTTTATCGCAATTCGCAGCGGAACCTGCCCCAACTTCCATGAAATTTTGTTTAAACGTATTAATAAACCTCGAGTATAAAATGTCAGAACCAAGTTTTTTTTTCAAAACTTAAAATTGCATTTTTTTATCGCAATCCGCAGCGCAATCTGCTCCTCCTTCCATGGCATTTTGTTTTAACTTATTAATAAACCTCGAGTATAAAATCTGAAAACCATGTTTTTTTTCTAAACTAAAAATTAAATTTTTTCATTGCAATCCGCAGCGTAATCTGCTGCAACTCCTATGACATTTTTTTGGCCAGTATTAAAAATCTATTGTATGAAATTTCAGGAGAATGTTCTTTTTTCTAAAATAATAATTAAATTTTTTTATCACAATTCGCAGCGGAACCTGCTCCTACTTCCATCAAATTTTGTTTAAACTTATTAATAAACCTCGAGCATAAAATTTCAGAACAATGTTTTTTTTTTCTAAACTGAAAATTGCATTTTTTATCGCAATCTGCAGCGGAACCTGCTTTAATTTCCATAAAATTTTGTTTAAACTTATTAATAAACCTCGAGCATAAAATGTCAGAACAACGTTTTTTTTCTAAACTGAAAATTGCATTTTTTATCGCAATCCGCAGCGGAACCTGCTTTAATTTCCATAAAATTTTGTTTAAATTATTAATAAACCTCGAGCATAAAATGTCAGAACAATGTTTTTTTTTGTAATCTGAAAATTGCATTTTTTTATCGCAATCCGCAGCGGAACCTGTTCCAACTTCCATAAAATTTTATTTACACTTATTAAGAAACCTCGAGTATAAAATCTCAGAACCATGTTTTTTTAAATTAAATAAAAATTGAATTGTTTCATTGCAATTGTTATATTTTAAGTAGGAAAATTAATTTTCAATACCCAAAAAAAGAAACAAATTTGCAACAAAATAGTTCAAATTGCAGTTGGACTAAACTTAATAAACTGAACTTTCAGTCAAGAAATTTATAAATAACGCGTTATTCCATTTAATATTGCAATTAAACAAAAAATTAACTACACTCTTGAAAAAATTCCCTGACGTTTAAAAGTTTTCCAGGTTTTCCAGGTAGGGTAGACACCCTGTGTTTCATTTTTCGTAAACTTTACGACCTGCAGTCTCAAAAATCTTAAACTAAAGTCGGCGTCAAAAGTACGCGACCCTCACTTTGAACGCTCACCACTCGTTCAAAAAAAATCGCAGACAATTTTAAGCTGGTAGACGTGAAAGCTTAAAGTCTCCCGCGTTGAACGATATGTAAAACGTATCAAAAAACGAGGTTTCGATCGTATTTCATTTTTCTAAAGTCAAAAATAAGATTTTACGGAAAACTGTCTGTAATTAGCAAACAATTTGATATTACGAAATTTTAAAAACTGCGTTGCATTCTAGACACCTTAAGGTGCGTCTGTGAATTTTGCCGGATTTTTTAAGTCTTCTAGCTGATTTTAGGAAGTCTCGAAAGTCAAGTCTAAAAAAATAGTTCCTCCAAAACCTCGTTTTTTGACAAATTTCACATCAGCAAAAACGTAAAAAATTTTGTAAAACAACAATATACATATCGTTCAACGCATAAGACTTTAGGCTTTCACATCTACCTGGCGAGAATTTTCTGCGATTTTTTTTGAACGAGTGATGAGCGTTCAAAGTGAGGGGACGCCGACTTTAACATTTGTGTAGAAAAAAAAGTTTCACAGCATTTGACGTTACCATTTTATCGATAGTGAAAATGCCCAACCTCAAATTAAAATCGATAGAAAGCAAAGAACCTGAACAATTTGCAGAGCCAAGCTGATAAAGAGCCGACGCAAGGCAAACAGAAGCGATAAGCGCGACAGCGATAGGGACGTACCAATTTGTTCGTTAACTGGTAGTAGACATAGATATCGAAGTGAGTGAAAATTCAGAAAAATTCTTACATTTTGTTCACTCCTGTCATTTTAGATACAGCAAGATTCAATTTCCTTTTTCTCTCTATCTAGTCGAGCTGAAAAAGAGTGACTTTCAATCCTGCTGGGGTAGATATCGCTCTCTGTCTGGCGGGCTGGCGGGGAGGGTCGGAGCTGAGATAAGGGAGAGGGTGCTGTGTAGGAAGAAAAATGTGTTGATATGGGTCGTGGGGGAAAAGGGTGCCCTTTTGCCCAAGCATAGATCGCGATACAAGAAACGTGAAGAGGGTGCCACGATTAGGCGACTAGCCCTCTACTTGCTCGACAGGCAAGAAACTTTCCCGAAAGAGGCGGACAGATATGACAGGGATGTTATGCGTGTTTATCGATACGTGCCAATTAGCTGTCTATCAAACACGGAAATAGGGGACTAGTGTGAGAGAAATCGGAGCGAATGAATGCATTTCAATCGATAAACCCATAAAAGATGATGGAAATTTTGGGGGAATTGTCTATTACGGAACAGGATGAAATGAGTCATAATTCTTTGGATGACCGTAAAAATAAAGTCACAATGACAATTTCAAATTTCCAGTCATTTCCCGGTTTTGCCCGAGCAAGTTTCTCAATTTTCCCGGTCAATCAAATGTAAATTATTCATGTTTGCAGCAAAATTTAAATATTTATTTTAATTTATCACGTTCATTCTAAACATCTTTTAACAGAAGAGAGCTGGCGATCAAAAGACGATACGCCCGAAACGCCGTCGTTTTAGTTGGCCCCTGGGTCATATTTTTTTTCAGGTCAATTTTTAATTTTTTAATGACATATTTCAATAGAAAATTGCATTGCGCATATTTTTAGTCCTATCAATAAATGTCATAACTTTATTAGTTTTCGAAATAATGAAGAAAATGTTACTTTTTTCTGCAATCGCAAAATACTAATTTTTTGTGTTTAATTCGCCATAAGTTCTACATTAATAGGAATTTTGCAATTAAAACTTCAGAAAATATGCACCATCATATAACGAAACTAACGGTATTTATAGAATTTTAATTCATTTTCACTAAAAATTTACCACGATTTTTATTCTTCTCATGGCGTAAATAAGATATTGAAAGTTTCAAACGCTTCGGGAGTCGAACTAATTTTCAGAAAATTAAAATTAATGGTCACCTAAACTTTTGTTAGGATTTAAGGAAGTTTTTTGAAAAATATCAGACAATTATGTTTTATAGTTTTAAAGTCAAAACTGATTAAAGATTTTAGCACTGTTCCGTACGCGAGCTAGCTCGTCTTTTGAGTATCAAATTATCACGAAATTAATGGAGGGCTTTTAATGATATTTTGATATTTTGATATTTTCCAAAAAACTTCCTTGAATCCTAATAAAATTTTAGGTGACCGTTAATTTTAATTTTCTCAAAATTCGTTCGACTCCAGAAGCGTTTGGAACTTTCAATATCTAATTTAGGCCATGAGAAGAATAAAAATCGTTATAAATTTTTAGTGACAATTAATTGAAATTATATAAGGACCGTTATTCTCTTTATATAATGGTGCATATATTTAATTATATAATTCTAATATATATAATTAAAATTAATCTTTTTCATCAGAAATTGAACTTTTTTTAATAGAACATTCGTCTTTATTGACTGAAAACTCATCTTTTTTGGACAAAAAGTTATATTTTTTAATTTAAAATGAACTTTTGGTTAAAATTCATCTTTTCTTTGAATAGGAAATTCGTCCGCTTGAATTGAAAATTTTTAATTCTTTGTTTAAAGTCATATTTCTGATTAAAAATGAACCATTTGATAAAATTGATTTTTTCGTCACAAATTAAAATCTTTTTATAGAAAATTCGTCCTTTTGGAATGAGAAATTAAAATCCTTGGGTCAAAAAGTCATAATTCTGATTAAAAAATGAACTTTTTAATAAAATTGATGTTTTTCATCAGAAATTTAACTTCTTTTAATAAAAAATTCGTCTTTATGGGTTGAAAATTCAACTTTAATGGACAAAAAGTTATACTTCTTATTTGAAAATGAACTTTTTGTTAAAATTCATCTTTTTGTTAGGAATTAAACTGCGTTGAATAGGAAATAAGTCCTTTTGGAATTTGAATTAAAAAATTTTAATCCTTTGTTTAAAAAGTCATATTTCTAAATAAGAAATGAACCTTTTTTTATCAAATTAATTTTTTTCGTCCGAAGTTAAAATTTTTTAACAGAAAACTCATCCTTTTGGAGTGAGAAATTCAAATTCTTTGATCAAAAGGTCATAAATCTGATTAAAAAATGAACTTTTTGGTCAAATTAATCTTTTTCATCGGAAATTAAACTTTTTTTAATAGAAAATTCGTCTTTATAGATTGAAAATTCATCTTTTTTAGACAAAAAGTTCTATTTTTTATTTAAAAATGAATTTTTTGTTGTTAAAATTTACCTTTTACGTCAGAAGTGTAATTTTTATGAATATAAAATTCGAACTTTTGCGGCTAAAAGATAAAACTCTTTTGTTAGAAAATAATTTCTTTGTTTAAAAATTGATCTTTTTTGTATAAAAATTCAACTATTTGGGTAAAAATAGATATTTTTTTTTTAGAAATTAAACTATTTTTTCGAAAATTTATGTACTTTGTGGAAAGTTCGTATTTTTTTGTAGAAAATTGATCTTTATGATTAAAAATTCATCTTTTTAGTAGGTGTGACATTCACCTATTCCAGTAGAAAATTAAATAATTTTTCTGAAAATCCTTTATTTTTTTTGTATTAAGAATTAAATTTTTAACGGAATAATTAACTATTCTACTTTAATTTTGCATTGAAAAAATAACAATTTCCAACAAAATTGGAAAATTTAAACTTTCAGGTAAAAGAACTAGTTAGAATAGTCGAATTTGAAGGCAAAAAGATAAATTTTCAACTAAAATGATAAATATTTAACTGAGATACTCGAAATTTCCAACTTCCAACTACAATAAAAAATTAATTACAATTTTGTTGCAGTAAATATTTCATTTCCATTATAAATTAACAAAGATTTTAGCGACTTTTATAGTTAATAAAGTCATCAATAAAAAAATAAATAAAATTAATTTTTTATCGAAATAGTTAAATTTTCAATTAAAGGAGACAAATTTTCAACCAAATTTTGGAATTTTAAACTTTAAAAATCAAATTTCAACCGAAAATTGAATAGCTACATTTGTAGTCAATTAAATTAATTTTTAGCCTGACTCATGAATTTTTAATTAAAATGATGAATCTTCAACTGGAATAGTATAATTTTAAGCCAGGGATATAAATTTTAAACAAAAACAATAAAGCTTAAACTAAAATAGCTGAGTTTTCAATCTGAAAAAAATTAACTTTTACTGAAAAGTAGATAAATTGTCAACCACGACTTAAATAATTAAATTTTAAGTCAAAAAATTAACGTTCAACCAAAAAGATGAATTTTTAACTAAGATAATAAAACATTAGGGTAAAATTATGAATATTTAAATAAAATAATTTAATTTTTGGCCAAAAAGATGAATTTTCAATAAAGAAGATTAATTTTTTCCAAAAATTATAATTTTCAACTTAAAAAGATCATTTTTGAACCAAATATGGAATAACTGAGTTTTGAGTCGAATAATTAATGCTCAACTAAAGAAATGAGTTTTAAATTAATATTATGGAATATTAAACTGATATGAAAGTTACGTTTACAGTTGTAAAAAGAAAATAATTTTCAACCAAAAATGAAACAAATTTTCAAAAAAATAGCCTACTCTTTAATTCAAGAAATGAATTTTTAATTAAAATTAGAAATCTTAAAAATATATATAAATTTTAAACAAAAGAGTTGACCTTTGAACCACGTATTTTTATTTTTAATATAACAGATGAATTTTCAACGTAAATGACAAATATTTAACTGGCATACTTGAATTTTAAACCGAAAAGAATAATTTTTAGAAAAGAAGATTTACTTTCCACACAAAATGATTAAATTTAAACCGAAATTGTAAATTTTCGACTAGAATAGTTAAATTTCAAACCATAAAGATCAATTGTCAACTGAGAAGGTAAATTTTTAAATAAAATAATATATCTTTTAACCAAAAAGATGAATTGTCAAGGAAGTATATTGACTTCTAGAAAAAAGACGAATTTTCACCTATAAAACAATTTTTAATAATTAAAAAGTTAAAATAATTTTTAACAAAAAAGTTTATCTTTTAACCAAGTAATTTTATTACCAACCTAAAAAAAGAAGATTCAACTAAAATTATAAATAGTTAACTAAAATACTTTAATTTTCAAGAGACAAGAATATTTTTTAAACAATGATATAAGCTTTAAAAAAAGGATCATTATCTATGAAAAAAAAAATCATTTTTAAACAAAATACGTATATTTTCAACAATATAACTGAATTTTTAATTTAAAAAGACCAAATTTCATTTAAATTATTGAATATTGAACTAGGAAAGATCACTTTTCAACTAAAAATGAAACAGTTAATTTTTCAGCTGAAGAAAATAATTTTCAACCAAACTGATGCACATAAATTTTCAAAAAAATAATTGAATTTTGAAGTAAAAATGTCAATTTTCAGCGAAATAGTTGGAATTTCATTAAAAAAAAAAGATAAATTTTTTATTTAAGGTCGAAAAGAAATCACTTTTCTTGTGAAAAAATGGTCTTGGTTAAAAAAGCATGGAAAAGATTTACAACTAAAAAAAAAGACTTCTAAACTATCTTCCTTTTCGGCGCATTAGTGACAAAAATAAAAATTGAAATCAGAAGGAGAAAACAAATTTTCAACCAAAATCTTCAATAAATTAATATTATTAATTTTAAATAACTGAGTTTAACTTTTAACCAAGTATGTGGATTTTTAAATATGTAAATAAATTCGTAACCTAATAAACACAAACATTGAACAAAATTATTTAAATAATAAAAACTAGAGATTTACTATTTTCAGGGTACGATTTACCTTAAAAAAATATTTGAAAACAGAATTCTAATCTTGTAAAGTCCTTAATTTTTAATTTAAATTTTTTAAAAATTGAGTAAATAATTTATTATTCTTAGAGCTTTCGCAGCCTAGTTTACTTTCAAGTGAAAAATTTTTTGAAAATGCCTTGGAATATTTTAAAATCCCCTAAAATATTTAAAATAGATTGAAATTTTTTCTTTGCACTTAATTCGTATTATTTTTTCAATTGGGATCCGGTATAGACTATACTGACAACTTGACATATCGTCTCCACCTGTGATGAGCTCACAAATCGTAAGCTCCCTGTATCGAATTTCCAGTAACTAACCGAACGGATATTAATTTCAACCCGATCCTCCAAATCCAATTTACGCTTGCATTTAATGCAATGTGCTCCAAATGGAATTAGGCTGAAAGGAAACTACATTATGGTTGCCCCGTCTTTAATAGAAAAAAAAACATATTTTTAGATAGAGAACATATTCTCAGCGTTTTTAAAAAATCAGTCAAGTTGCTGAAAACGCAATTCAGTAACTTTTATAGTAAATTTACTACATTTTAGTAACATTTCAAAAAGGTATCTGAAAATTACAAATAGTTTCCTAAAAGCGAAATAGAAAGATAGTTATTGTGACCGAAAAAAAGGCGGAGTTAGAAACTGCGCAAACCCCGCTTCTGGTTAGCGCTCCAAGCGGACATTTTCTCAATTCAGTAACTTTTATAATAAACTTACAATATTTTTATTAACATTCACAAAAGGTTACTTAAAATTAAAAATAGTTTTCTCAGGAGATAACAGAAATATAAGATATCGTAACCGAAAAAATTGCGTGGAACTGCGCTCTCCCCGCTTCTCGATCTCGTTCCAAGCGGAAATTTTCTGAATTTAATAACTTTGATGACAAATTTACTATTTTTTTATTAACATTTAGAAACGTTAACTAAAAATTACACATAGATCCCTAAAAGAGTAACAGTACTATACGTTATCGTGACTGAAAAAAAGTGGAAAATTAGAAACTGCGCACGCCTCGCTTCTCAATCGCGTTCCAAGCTGAAACTTTCTGAGTTCAATAACTTTGATGACAAACTTAATACTGTTTTATTAACATTCAAAAAGTTTAACTAAAAATTAAAAATATATCCCTAAAAGAGTAACAGAACTATACTTTATCGCGACCGAAAAAAGTGGAGAATTAGAAACTGCGCACGCCTCGCTTCTCGATCGCGTTCCAAGCGGAATTTTTTTCAGTTCAGTAACTTTTGCGGTAAATTCACCACATTTTTATTAACATTCAGAAAAGGTAACTTAAAATTATAAAAAAGTTTCCTTAAAAGGCAACAGAAATATAAGTTATCGACACCGAAAAAATTGCGTGGAACTGCGCGCTCCCCGCTTCTCGATCTCGTTCCAAGCGAAAATTTTCTGAATTTAATAACTTTGATGACAAATTTACTACTGTTTTATTTTCATTTAGAAACGTTAGTTAAAAATTACACATAGATCCCTAAAGGAGTAACAGAACTATACGTTACCGTGACCGAAAAAAAGTGGAAAATCAGAAACTGCGCACGCCTCGCTTCTCGATTGCGTTCCGAACGGAAATTTTCTGAATTCAATAATTTTGAAGACAAATTTAATACTGTTTTATTAACAAAAGAGTAAAAGAACTATACGTTATCGTGACTGAAAAAAAGTGGAGAATTAGAAACTGCGCACTCCTCGCTTCTCAATCCCGTTACAAGCGGAATATTTTTCAGTTCAGTATCTTTTGCGGTAAATTCACTACATTATTATTAACATTCAGAAAAGAGAACTTAAAATTATAAAAAAGTTTCCCTAAAAGGCAATAGAAATATAAGTTATCGTGGCCGAAAAAATCGCGTGGAACTGCGCTCTTCCCGCTTCTCGATCTCGTTCCAAGAGGAAATTTTCTGAATTTAATAAATTTGATGACAAATTTACTACTGTTTTATCAACATTTAGAAACGTTAACTAAAAATTACACATAGATCCCTAAAAGAGTAACAGAACTATACGTTACCGTGACCGAAAAAAAAGTGGAAAATCACAAACTGCGCACGCCTCGCTTCTCGATTGCGTTCCGTACGGAAATTTTCTGAATTCAATAACTTTTATTAAAAATTTATTAATGTTTTATTAAAATTAAGAAAAGCTACCAAAAAACTACAAAAAGATTTCTAAAAGCGTAACAGAAATATACGTTATTGTGACCGAAAAAAAAGGAGAATTAGAAACTGCGCACGCCTCGCTTCTCGATTGCGTTCCAAGCGGAAATTTTCTGAATTCAATAGCTTTTGATGACAAATTTACTACTATTTTATTGACATTTAGAAACGGAAACTAAAAATTACAAATAGATCCCTAAAAATGTAATAGAACTATACGTTATCGCGGCCAAAAAAAAGTGGAAAATTAGAAACTGCGCACTCCTCGCTTCTCAATCGCGTTCCACGCGGAATTTTTTTTCAGTTCAGTAACTTTTGCGGTAAATTTACTACATTTTTATTAACATTCAGAAAAGGTAACGTAAAATTACAAATAGTTTCTTCAAGAGATAACAGAAATTTAAGTTATCTTGTCCAAAAAAATTACGTGGAACTGCGCTGTCCCCGCTTCTCGACCTCGTTCCCAGCGGAAATTTTCTGAATTCAATCACTTTTATAGTAAACTTACTATCTGTTTATTGAAATTTAGAAACTGTAACTAAAAATTACAAATAAGTTCCTAAAAGAGTAACAGAACTATACGTTATCGTGACCGAAATAAAATTGGAAAATGAAAAACTGCGCACGCCTCGCTTCTCAATCACGTTCCAAGCGGAAATTTTCTAAAGCTTTCCCCGAAGGTTGGACACCCCTAATAATTCTTCTTATTTCAAATTTAATTTGAATTCAAAGAATTGCCGAGTTGACTTTATCTTTCCTTGCGTGACCGTTTCCCCTCTTTTGGCAATCCTGTCCTCACTTATCTCGAATCAAAATGATTCCACTGAAACTTGGTGCCAGCCACTTATTTGGTACGCTAATTTTAAACCACCTACGAAAGGTTAACTTAACAACAAAAAAAAGCCCATAATGAGTTTCTGTCAAATATTCTTGAAAGTACATTGCTGAAGTTTTCTTTTTTCCTCCTCAACTGTCTCTCCTCGCGCTATAAAGGTCTGTACTACCCTTACCCGTTCAGTTCCCTTTTCTTCCGTGTCACTTCCTCTTTCCCCTTTCTCTACTGTTTTAAACGACCAACGAAATTATACGGTGTAAATCCTTCATTCGGCCGTAAACTCGAGAACAACCCGACACACTCGCTCCGTATTTCCTCTTGCGTAAAAGAATTTGCGAATGGTATTTATGGAAGTAGTCCGAGGGTTGAAATAAGCTAAGGCTGAAATTTAGTGCAAAAAGGGGAATTTAGTGACATCATTCCCCCTTTCCATTTACAACAAATGAGTTGCCTTGGGTAATAAAGACACAACCATTGCTTTCCCTTTTCAATTTCACTATTTTCAATTGGACTGTTTATTAAATATATTCACTTTTCATATGGGAGAGACAACTGCAAATATTAAAGAATTACGGGTCTCACATACGAAATATATTCATTTAAAATTTAGGGACAACATTTTTCGTCTTTTTTGGATGAATTTAGCTGTGTTTGATTTAAAATTCAAATATTTTTTTATGAAAATTTAATTTTTCAGTTCAAAATACAACTATTATATTCAAAAGTGATTTTTTCGGGAAAACTTTCAAGTAGATGGTCGAAGATTAAACTACTTTCTTATAATTAATTTCTATTGTTAAAGATTCATAACTTTAGTAAGAAATAACGCAAATTCTTTTCATTATTAGTTGAAAATTAATTTCTTAAATTAAAAACTTAACTATTCTATTTTTGGTTGAAAATTTATACATCTTGTTGATAATTTATTTTGAAAATTCTTTTTTTTAGCATTTTATTTATTTATTATTATTTTTTTTTTAAATATTAACTATTACGTATTTCATTGAGACTTCATTTGTTTTAAATAAACGTCTTGGTTTAAAGTTGAACTACTTTCAAGAAAAAAAAATTCTGTTGGAGTATTCATAATTTTAATTAAAAATTCAAATACTTGGTCGTAAACAAACTTTTTTGTTTAACAGTCATATTTTTGGCTTGGAAAAACCAACTATTTTGTGGAAAAGTCGTTTTTTTTGCTTGAAAATTCAATAATTTGCGAGAAAATTAAGCTACCTGAGTAAAAATAAATTTTTCTCTTGAAAAGTTAAATTATTTGGTTAAAATTTAAACTATTTGTTTAAAAATTAAACTATTCTGTAAATTTTTTTTTAGCTTTTGTCTGTTAAAAATGAATTTTTTTATCCACATAAAAACGTAAATATTTTAATTTCTGCTTAAAATTGTTTCCTCCATAATTTAAAAATCCAACTATTCAGCAGAAAATTATTCTTGTTCGTTGAAAAGTATTTTCTGAAAAATTTCGTATTTTTCCTTGCATTTAACTTCTCGAAAAATCGTTTTTTTTTGTTCTTAAAAATTAGGTTTTCAACTGAATATTTTACGATTCCATTTTTGGTTGATAATTTAGGTTTTTAGTTAAAAGTACAATTATTTCGATAACAAATTTATTTTTCTTGGTTGGAAATTAACTTTTATGCTGAAGGTTCTTCTTTTCCAACTGAAAAGTTAACTGTTTTCTAAAACAATTGAATTTTTAGTTTAAAAAATGAACTATTTTGTTTAAAATTCGTATAATATTTGTCTAGAAAATTAAACCTAGTACTTAAAATTCAATGATTTTAATCTGAATTGCAAAATTAATAACTTGAAAATCAAAGGGAACTTAAAACTAAAATTAAAAATGAAATATGAACAAATAAGTTCTAGTTATTTAAAATTAAAAAGAAACCTTTCATTTAAAAAATTTATATTTTTTACAAACTTCCAATAGTTCCCGACAAATAAAATGTTTAATATTTCGAGATCTTGAATTGCAATATTTCAAATGTAAACTTTCATATTTGATTGCATTTATATTTTTCTGTGTTAGGTTATTTCTTGACCTTTCTTGACACGAATAGTCGATTTATTTCGAGGAAATGAGACTGCTGTGCAGATATATATAAATTTGAAATTTTCTCAATATTTACGAGAAACGACTTTCATCTCGAAAAATAGGGTCACTTCTTCCAAATAGCGTATAACCAGAAAAATGGTAAAATCGATTGATTGTTGTAAAAAAAAAATAAAAAATTGTAGAGTGAAAGCTGTCAGATAATATATCATGAAACTTTTTAATATTTAAATTCAAAGTTAAAAGTTGATCTTTTCTGAACTCTTGAACATGACAACAATGTTTACCTCTCATCATAAATCTGAAGAGTCAAAAGGCTTGACTTGCAACATAGGCCAGTATTATGAAATGTCATTGTGTTCGAAACCTGAAACCTGTTTCTTGTCATGCTATTATTTTAGTTCTCAGGGACCATCCATAAACTGTATTAGCAATTTAAAATAATTTTTAATTTTAGTTAGAGTTAGAATTTAAAACAAGTAGATGAATTTTTAATTAAAAAAAAAAAATAGTAAAGCAAATAGTTCAAGTTTTAACTAAAGAAGAATTTTTTTAAACCAAAAATAAAGTAATTAAATTTGAAGTTTAAACAATTCATTTTCAGCAAAAAATACGAATGTTCAACTATTTGAATTCAAGCAAAAAATACGAGTTTTTATCAGATAGTTAAATCCGTAACCAAAAAGATTTTCTAACAAATAGTTGAATTTTTTATTTATAAAGGATAAATTTTCAACCAAAAAAATGGAACAGTTAAATTCTCAAATAAAATATTATACTTCATCTTCCAACCAACTAATTAAATTTTCAAATAAAAAAACGGATTTTCAACAAAATATTTTAATTTTTGACTTAAAACATGAATTCTTTACCAAGAAGTCTAATTTTGTATCAAAAAAGATAAATTTCCAACACAAAAAACAATAATTTTGAACAATAATGTTGAATTTGAAAACAAAAAAAAACGAATTGTCTGTATAAAAAGAGGGTTAATTTTTTAACTCGACAATGTGTTTTTTTAACAAAAAATTAATTTTTAACCAAAAAAGATGATTTTTCTAACAAAAAGATGAGTTTTCTACCAAAAGACTAGCAGAGAACAAGTAGATGATTTTTTAAATAAAAAAAGATTAATAGTAAACCAAATAGTTGAAGTTTTAACTAGAGTAGAAATTTTGGAAACCAAAAATGAAATCGTACCATTTGAAATTAAGACAATTAATTTTTAGCAAAAAGACGAATTTTCAACTATTTGAATTTAACAAAAAATACGAGTTTTTCATCAGATAATTAAATCCGTCACCAAAAATAAAAATTTCTAACCAATAGTATTAATTTTCTAACCAAAGAGACGAGTTTTTCACAAAACAGATAATTTTCTAACAAATAGTTGCATTTTTTACTTATAAGGGATAAATTTGCAACCAAAAAATGGAATAGTTAAATTCTTAGATAAATAATTAATTTTTTAGAAAATCTTTAATTTTCAATCTATGAAAAACTTTCATTTTAAGCCCGAAAATGCGACTTTTCAAAACAGAATTTTCCACAGCGAATACGAATTTTAAACAAAAAAGTTAATTTTGAACCAAATACTTAAATTATCTACCAAATTGTGGAAGATTGTAGCAAAAAAATACAAATTTCCTACAAAACAGTTCAATTTTTGACCCGAAAATTTCAGCCAAAAAATATATTAATTTGAAATAGAAAAAATTGAATTACCCTAAAAGAGATGAATTTTTAACAAAATAGTTGAATCCGCAATAAAAAAGAATAAATTTTAAACCAAAAAATTTTTTTTGTACAAAAGAAACAATTTTTTTAAGAAAGTAAAGGAATTTCCAATCAAATTGTTAAATTTTTAACTACAAAAGTTTATTTTTTAATTAAAAATAACAATTTTCAACCATAAATTAAATAGTTGCATTTTTATTTCAAAAAATTAATTTACAAATAAGCAATCAAGGATTTTTAAACAGAACAGTTAAATCTTTAAACGGAAATAATTTTTTTTTTTTAGCAGAATAGTTCAACATTCTACCAAAAATATTATTTTAACAAGGAGAATACTTTTCTAAAAATAAAACAGTTAAATATCCTACGTAAAAATAAATTTTTGTGAATAAAAAATATTATTTTGTTGCAAATATTTTCAGGATTTGTAACCTATTTTCAAGATTGAATATCTTGAATTCAGAAATCATCCAAATTTGAATTTTTCATAATTTTTATAGAATTCCGCCATTTTTCGAAATTAAATGCATATAAAGATTTTACGATGTGAGCAGACCACTCTCTAATATAAATTATAATGAATTACATACTCTTCACAAAACCCTTGAAACCTGCCCCCAGAGGGAGTAATTCATTTTTAATGACTAAGTTACGAACACTTCAATGAAACATATTTTAATGACATTTCGTCTGAGTTTTCTCTCTCTCTCTCTTCAGAAATCTAACGTAATTAAAAGGGAAGTTTATAAAAAATTATCTTTGAGAGGTTACTTTGAGAAAAAACATCTAATGAAGAGTTCCGGCATTTTATTTGATTTCTCTGTCATTCCCTTGAGCATCAATTTTGATTGGCTTTTCAACAAAACAAAAAAACGTCTGAGCAAGTTTTTATTTAAAAGAAAAAATAAAAGTTCTATTTTTAAAGCTGGCTCGGCTGCGGATTGCGATACAAAATTTAATTTTTTAGTCTACGTAACAAATAAACCTTTATTCATAAAAAATAATAATAAGCTTTGATTTTTTATGTAGACTAGAGATTAAATTTTGTATCGAAATCCGCAGCCGAGCCAGCTTAAATTTGTGGTGAGTGTTCCCTTGACTACAAATTAAAGCTGGCTCGGCTGCGGATTGCAATACACAATTTAATTTTTAGCCTACGTAACAAATAAAACTTGATTTATAAGAAAATAATAATAAGCTTTGATTTTTTATGTAGACTAGAGATTAAATTTTGTATCGAAATCCGCAGCCGAGTCAGCTTAAATTTGTGGTGAGTGTTCCCTTGACTACAAATTAAAGCTGGCTCCGCTGCGGATTGAGATACAAAATTTAATTTTTTAGTTCACGCAACAAATAAAACTTTATTTATAAAAAATAATAATAAGCTTTGATGTTTTATGTAAAATAGAGATTAAATTTTGTGTCGCAATCCGCAGCCGAGCCGGTTCAAACTCCTGGTCAGTGTTACTTTGAGATTGTCAAATTTCACGTCTGTTTCCGCGAAATTGGATAACTTTTTCTAATCAAACTTGTTTGAACTCAATTCAGAAACACTTCAACTCGGGATGAGTCTTTTGTTTTATCTTTAAATGGGGATTTCGACTTTCCAGAATTTTTGTTTGCTCTCCTGAGAGATTCCGATTTTCGGGGGATGGCCGTAAGTCAGGGAAAACTTGGAAATATGAGAAAATTCAGTGTATTGTTATATGAGATTGTTTAAATAACAGACCAGGATACATAATTTGACATCTTCAAATTTTTATTTAAAATTGTTTTATTATGTTTATAAAAGGTTCAATGCTCAATATTTTTCAAGATTAGGATTATTCTATTTAAATCCTAATGGCCGAAGAAAATAAAAACTTGGTCAGAAAAAAACTTAGGGAACCTTGAAAATAAACTTTCGCGACCCCCCTGAAGTAATATTTTTGTTAGTGATTCATCTGTTTTGCATTTTTTTTTATTTAATTTCGCTTGAAGATTATATTTTTAGTTAAAAAATTAGTGATTTGGTTCAAAATTACACATTTTATTAAAAATCCTTGTTTTTAATTTGGAAATTCAACTATTTTGTTCAATAATTAACTTCTTTTTAAACTTTTATGTTTTGGCGTTGAAGATTCAACTGTTTTACGGATAATTATTTTCTTGCCTTTAGAAGTTTAACAATTTATACGAACATTCTTTTCTTTCTTAGTCAAAAAATCTCTATTTTTTACGAATTATTTTTATGGTTGGAAAATTTATCGCGTCAGTTTAAAATTCAACTCTTTGGTTAAAAATTTGATAAATTTGTAAAAAATTGTTTTATAGAAAATTCAAGTATTTTGTTAAAATGTAATCTTTTTCTGTCGAAAATTCAACTGTTTTTGTTGAATTTAACCTTTTTTTGTTTTAAAATTTAACTACGTTGTTAAAAATTCAACTTTTAGGTTAAAAGTTCAATTAACTTGTTAAAAATTCATTTTTGCTTAGGAATTGAACTTTTCAGTTTACAATTTAACTAAAATGTTAGAATTTTGAATATTTTTAAAGCATTCGAGCTGTATGTTAAAAAAAAATTTTTTTCAGTGCAAAATAAAACAGTTTCTGGTTGAAGTTAAATCTTCTTTGTTCGAAAATTGGTTCATTTCTTTGAAATTCATATTCGCAGATTGAAAATTCAACGATTTTGATTAAAAATTCCACAATTTGATAAAAATTCAAATATGTTGTTGAAAGTTCAACCATTTCGTTATAAGTGGAATTAATTTGTTGGAAACTTAAATTAAAAAAAAATGCGAATAGTTAAAAATGAATGTTTCTCGATCGAAAATGCAGGTATTGTTGGTAGATTATTGTTGATTTTAGGATTGTTGATCAGGGAATATTTATTATTAATATTAGATGTTAATTTTGTTTGTCTACTGGTCTATATCAATATTGTTAAAATATTGA
>JAAAKG020012815.1:0-20868 GCA_010014905.2 Druon quercuslanigerum | reverse complement strand
CCGATCCCGGCGAAATCCTGCGGTTGTCCTTATGACAAATAGTTTAATTATATATATATATATATAAAGGTAAATAAATATAAATATATATAAGTTATTAATATATTTTATAATTCCAAAAAATCGCAAATGCGTAGTTTTACCATATGTATGGGTCGCCCAAAAGAAATATTTTTTTGTTGTTGCCCCACTTTCCTGTTTTCTTTCATTTGGTGCAAAATAACGATAAAATTATGGTAGGCAGCAGTGAAAATAATTTTACCCTAATTTTATTCAGAATATGAACCGTAAAATAAATAAAAAACACGCTCTAAATATTAAATAGTATGCCAATGATAGAAACCTACACAAAAAATTTAAAAACCTACCCACGAACTATATTTTTCTTCATTCACCCTTTCCATTTTTAACTGAAATTAAATAAAAGTACTATTAAAGAGAATTAAATACATCTATTCAAGATATTTAATTAACTTCTGACGAAAATTATTCATTTAATAATTTAATTTTTTAAATTAAGTAATTTTATAATTAAATAAAAATTATATTATAAATACAAGTACGAATATATGAAATAAAACAAAATTGAAATCCCACGAAAAATATCTGCGATGCAAAAATTCTGTCAAGTACGACTAGATGGGTTTTTGAGATCAAGATTGTGCTAGAAATTTGAAAAAATATTTATAATCAAATACACTGGGAAAAGTTGTTTCAACAATTCAAAATTAGTTCGAAAATATTTTGAAACTTGTCACTTGTCGAATAAAAAAAAATCTATAAAATACCGTGTCCAGCATTAATTCAACATAAAATTGCTATTTTGAATTTTTTGAGACATTTCCTATATATATTTTTTGACTATTCGTAAGAATCTGGATTTTTAACGCCATCCAATTTAGAAAACCCTAAAACTATTGCGTTAAAATACTCTCAAATTTTAGCTCGCACTTGTTATTGATTTACTTTTTTTCGATACACAGAAACAATAATATGGATAATTTTCTTTTCTGCCAAGATCTTGAAAAATGGCGCTAAATGCGTCTTTCAACCCACGGGAGTTATAGTCCACTACATACACTGTTTTTACTAGACGTGGATGAAGGCCGATTTTAAGGTCAAATCTCGCATTCGACATTCGCATTCGACACTTCGATGTGCAGTTCTAGTATTCTAGCATAACAACAATGTTATATAATACATATATACATACATATATAATTAAAATTTTGTCATAAAGACAACCGCAGGATTTTGCCGGGATCGGGTGCTAATCTGAAAAATTGCACCCGATCCCAGCGAAATCGTGGTCAAATTTTAGCCATAACCACGCCTCACGACCGAGAAATAGGTGCTTGTATATATTATGTGTACTATATATATACTATGCTCTATACGTAGCTTATGCTGTAGAAAGCGAAATTTTGTAAACCGCCCTGTGAAAACCCAGGTTAGAAAAGTAGTCAATTAATATTCACAACACAAGCCCCAATAATACAAAAATTCCCTCGATCGATAACGTATTTTCCCAGGACGTATTATCCACTATTTTCAATCTTTCTGGATAACAGGCGTTGCCTGCCAAAAGTAAAGTAAAAATGATAAACAAATATGTATTGCAAGTCTCATTAGAAAGTGAAAGTACATATTACTCTGAAATTAAACCAGTATCCATTCTGTGATAAATAAGTAAAATTTTTTTAAATATTCTGAGAGACGAAGGACGAAAAATGCTGATTTATTCGAAGTCTTGGAAAATATATCTTGATTTGTGGTACTCCTGCTTATAAAAAGCCATTTTTAACAGGAAAATCCTCTTCTGCTTCATGTGTCGCACACAGGGTTGACTGCGGTATTTTTACCCTTGAGAAGTTGTGGATAATTATTGTGGTAAACGTTAGGTTGACGGCTGACTGAAACTTTTTCCGATAACTCTTACAAAAAATTTAAAAATAGACTCATGTCAGGAAGCTTTAACTCTCCATAAAATTGCCAAAACCAATGGGCACAACTATTCGCGAAAAATAATAAATATTCTCAAATTTACCAGAAAAATTAATTGTATCAAAAAATATTTTAAGGAAGATCATTTATGGTTTTTTAAATGATAATAAAAAGAACTCCCAAAAAAGCATTTTATGATTACTTTTCTGCAATAATAAATGTTTACTAGATCAAGAAGTAAACGCATTTAAAGTAAAAAATTGTAAAACAACCTTCCAATATTTGGCTTATGAGCGTAACTTAAATTGAACTGTGATAAATATCGAGAGCGTACCGCGAGTTTCTCACAGCCAAAGCTCTTTGAGAAAACAGTCAACATTTACCCAATTGTAAAGCGTAAATACAATATTGCACTGTTAATATTTGTCTCATATAAACAACCAGGAAGGGCAGAGTCTCAAGCATATACTATTTTATTTATATAAGTTTTTAATATGGGATTAACACTGTAGAACTATTTTGTGAACTGATTTTTTGAAATTTTAAACATTTCACATTTCATTGTTTTTAATCGGAATGAATTTTTAATTTTTAAACATTAAAAATTTATACCTAATCGATGTTTAGTATCAAATTTTAACCTATTATTATTTTACAAGATGACTGAGAACCTCTTCGTGAACTCATTCCAATAAGGTCTAGTCTGTAACAGTTTTACGGTTTTGAAATGATATTTTCTGGTTTTAAATTGGATATTGAATTCATATTTGCATTTTGAATTTTCTCAAACTAGATGGTTTTGAAGTCGAAAATCCATTTAATTTTAAAACAAAAGCAATAGAAACGATACATTTTCTTTTATTTATTTCAAAAAAAAATTTTTAAATTGCTCATATAAAATGAACTTGTCTAGTATTTTTATTTTGAAAAGTCTTTCTGACATTTTAAACTGTATTTTAAACTTTATTGGCAATTTAGTTCCGTTTGAGCAGGAACTTTCTCACACCTAATAATCTCATGGTTGTTTGTGAAAATTAAAAACAAATAAATTGGAAGTTTTGTAGTACATTTGTTCCAAAATTAAAATAGGATTTCTAGAAATGAGCAAAACATTCTTCGGGAATTTTCTAACAGATATTTCATCAAAAATTTTTTGCTGCAACTGAAAGTATTTTGAAGAATAATAATCTCACGGGTAACTTCATAAATTACAAGATTTAAAGTGGAACTATTTAAGTACTTTTGTCTGAGAAATAAATTAGTGTTATTAATTTTTTTGTTAATTAAACTAAAAGCGTTCTGCTGAACTTTTGTTTATATTTGAAATTTTTTAAATTTGAAAGAAAAGTTAGTACTTTAGTACTGATTTTTCTTACCCTCAAAAATGTAATAGGTATTTATCAAAAAAGCGATCTTAATGGTATTTTTGTACACGATAACTGATAGAGAAGTAATGAAATTCTTTATAATAAATTGTGAAATGATTCCAATGAAAAAAACATAAAAAGTTCAAAGCATTATAAATTGAAACTTTAAACAAAAATTTTTAATGTCACAAGTGATATTTCATTAAATGGAATCTTTTCAGGAGCAGAAACTTAAACAAAAAAGTTTTGGTAACTTACGACGCCCGAGATCTTTTTGGACAAATTAGTCTAGAGTTTACAATTTTCATCCAATTCAAGCTTTACATTTTTTAATAAATTGATCAAAAAGTCAGAGTTTCGTCAATTTTCTACCGGCAGATTTCGTGTTTATGATGGAATAAATTTTAATTGGAATTATCCTTCGCTATGGTTTTTGGTCACACAATTGAGTACCAAATACTCAGAAGGACCTTATTTATTCGGTGACTTTGTAAATCAAACATATTTGTTATTTATTTTAATATATTTGATCAGAAATACCGATTTTCATCAATTTTCAAACAGCTTTATTTATTTTTTCAATGGTATTAATTCAAATAACTTGGAAAAATCCGTTTCTTATGATACTTTATCAAAGAATAATAATTTTTCATTTTTATAAACAAATTCACAACTTGACTACTTATCAACAAATAGATGTCGTTTTTTATACTAAATCGACAACTAATGTTTTAGAAAGGACCCTGCTTATTAGAAAACTTTGTTAGGTGACAAAAATTTTTATTTAATTAAATAAATTTCATAAAAGAATATTCTTTTTGTCACTTTTTTACCGCCAGGTTTCTTTTTTCAACGGAATCAATGTTAAATTACTTGTAAAATTCCTTCGCTTATGATACTTTGATAATCAATAATAATTGTTCGATACTATATGCAAATTAACAATTTTACTACTTGTCAATAAATGGATGTGTTGGTTTCGAAAATGATAACTGAGCATTGTTTTTACGTATATCTCAAAGAAAAAGTTGAACAATATTTTTAATCTGGAAGTAGCAATTTCACTCATTAATTTGTTAGTATAGAAAGTAAAAAAATCGATTGGTAATGTTTCAACCTAGTGGATATTATTTTTAAGGAACTTTTTAATGATTACATGATGTTTTACATAAATGTAAATATGTAGCTGCAAAAAACAATGGGATCACTTACAAAAAAGACATCGACTGCACGGTAATCGAAAATAGGAGTTTATTATGCATAATCCTCTACAAGCTCTATTTGTTGAGGAATTTTTTTTGCATATAAGGTCAAAATTGGATATTCAAAAACTGGCTAGCTTGAGATTTCCAATTTATTTTTCTTAACAATAATATTAAACAAATATAGTGACAAAGTTAGCATTTTCGATAATGTTTTTTTATCTCTAAAAAAATGCCGAAATAAAGTCACTATTGGTCAGTATTGTTGCACCTCCAGTCATAAAACATAAATAATTCTATTACATTTACCTTAATTATTATGAACAATTACTAGAAACAAATTGTTGATTGTAAAGTTTAACTAATGAAAATATTTTTTTCATCTCAACTTTGTTTGATTGCTATGCTGATACATGCTAAGCACTTGTATTCATACCTAAACAATTGGCATTGTCATAAAGAATTTTTTCAGCAATTAATTTATTTATAATATTATTTCTGAACCACAGTTTCCCTTACCATTGGTCAAAGTTTAAACCGTTTCATAAATGATTATCAATAGTAAAATATTGTAAAATGTAAATTAATTCAATTATTATGAACAAATTTATTAATAAATATGGCAATTGCATGATTTTTCGTAGAAGAAAGTTATTTTCTCCATTAAATCTTCTTGGAAGCAAACTTTTGCTCAAATTTCATCGGTATATTTTTCTGCTAAATTAATTAAGGGTTATTATGAACAAATTATTAGAAAAATGGACAACTTTAACGGTTTTCTACATGAATAAGTGATTTATTCTGTATCAATGTTGAAAATGCGTGGATATAGAAGCTTAAAAAAATTATTTAAAGAAAAATAAATAGTTTTGATTTATGATAACAAAAATTATGATCAAATGCTCAAATTACACGTTTCCTAGTGAAATTAAAAATAAAAATTATATCTTGGTGGAGACAAAATGATATTGATATTCGGTCGAGATGTTAAGCTAATAATCAGATTCACGATTGTTAAAAACAAATAATTTAACCAATATCCATGTTAAAAATTAGATATCGATATTGTAGACCTTGTTTTATGTCAGATATATGCATTAAAAATCATTGGCATACTTTAATTAAACTCAGTCACATTGCAATTGGAATTTTCCAATTAATTCTGCAATTTCGGGATCGGATTGAATTAGATATTTTGCACATTCATACGTCCCCTGTCGGACTTTAAAAACGGGCGCAGTAATATGCCCGTACCGCCATATACAATAAGTGTGAAAGACGTTTTTTCGCTTTTACATAGTGACAACAACTTTCGTGAATATCATAAAAAATAGTTTGATAACAAAATTCATCATTTTTAAAGAATATGAAAATTTAACTTTAAGGTATTGCTATACCATAAAAAATACGATTTCGAACAAATTCTTCTAACGCGATGTGTATTTAATGACATTTATTTACTGTTCTTTAACTTATTTAAAAAAAACCAACATATAGATATTCTAAACATGTAGACAGTAAAAATGACTAATTTATAAGTAGAAAACTGTTATAGTTGCGCATTTGTCTATAAGGTCTATAACAATCGTTAATTTAATAAGCAACAAAATATCGTGGTTGAATATCAATATAAGCTTGCTTTCAAGAAGATTTTTTTCTACAAAAAACCATGCAAATGGGACGTTTGTGTAATACATTGGTTTTGCAAATTGACAGTCATTTTTGAAACATTTTTAATTTGGTCTAATTCGAAAAAGAACCGTGGCCTAGAAACATAAAACAGTTTATAACAATAGTCATTGTTGAGATATGATGATAAGTCGCTAGTATAAATCGATCTAGCAATCAATTTAATAAATTTGAGATTTAAGAAAATCATGTTTTTTAATATTTAAGAACTATAGTGCAGAATTTATTTATGAAAATAGTTTATAATAATTAATTGTAATATTTATATGATTATTTTTATTACATGAGTAAATGTTCAATAGTACTAACCAATCTTGATTTTATTTCGCAATTTTTTTGTAAAGGAAAAAATCCATGTTGTCCAAAATGTTAACTTTGTCACTGCATTTGTTGAAATTTTATTGCACACAAAAATACATTGGAAAGTTCGGGATAGGAAAGTTTTTAAGAATTTAATGCTGGGGGTATGTAAAGACAATCTATTCAAATCTGTCAAGAAATAGAGCCTGTAGAGAATTATGATTAGTAAATTCCTGATCTTGACGAATTTACTGTGCACTATGCGCTTTTCACAATTTAAATATGTCGTGAGAATATCCTATTAGAAAAACTTTTATGAAAGGATATGAAATCCTTCAATCTGAACTTTTTCTCGCTATCTGTGATCTCCTTACGTATGCTCGTTAATAAAGCCGGCTAAGATATTATATCTCGAAGCTCGGTCCGTCACATTGACACTGATATTAAGCAACTGGGTCGCGCTGTTATCGATCAGTAATCCACCAACTACTGTCAGGGGTGAAGAGATGTCCGGAAATCCATTCCTCTCAGTAATGACCTTGTTACAGTTTGTAAAGCTACTAAATCTTTCACTCCGGTACGCATTTATTTTTAAAAGTATCACCGATAAATCTTATTGTAGTTAAAAGCTTCAGAGAAAATGATATAAACGCAAAAATCGTCGTTTTCCTATCAGTTTCACCAAAGTATCCTACTTCAGTCATTCAAAAGGAAAAGAAATTTACAGGTTTTCTTTATTAAAAAAAAATTCTTTTCTAAAAATATTTTTCTCATTTAAATGGAGCCACAACAGCTTTTCGCCATGTATTGTTTTAAGGTAGGTTAAGAGGCAAATAAGTCATGAATAAATTTATTATTTTATAAGCTAGAACGATATACCTTAGAAAATAATAATTTTCTTATACTAAGTATTATTAAAAAGTATCAAAAATTGGTGAATGCTAATAATTTTTTGAAAAAGTTAAATTCAGTTAAAATGGACAATTCTCAATAACATTTCTCTTTTTTACGGTAGTTATAGAAAATGTTGGCAGTTGAAAAAAAAAATCCAGGGGTCCATAATTTGTGCAATAAGCTTGACCAACATCAATTTTACATAAGCAGAAAAGGTTAATTTTAATAAGTTTATTTCATACAAATAACTTTTCATACTTATACCAATTTTGTCTGACATAAATTAGATATAAGCTTAAAAGGTTCATTTCATTAAGTTCGCTTCACAACAAGAACTTTTCATTATGGGCGTCTTTCATATATTTTACATAGTGGCCTACTTTCTTAGTCCACACATATAAAGTGCAAAAAATACAGTCAGACATACCTTTTTTGAAATAAAGTAGTCAGTTTTCAGCATTTTTAAATGTCCTTCCCTACAGATTCACATATTTGAAATAGGTGCACCGAGAAAAAAATATTCTTAATTTGAGAGGAAAATTCCTTTTCTTCAATCCTCTCACATTTCCCTCTCAAAGGGAGATGGCAAAAGAAAGACTTTTGCATTTTCCTCTCAGATTGAGCATGATCCTCAAATTTGTAGAGGTATTACTCTCAGTAAGTAAATTTTTAAATTGTACGCATTTCTTTATGCATGCGGTATACAAATTGGATATGATTCTCTATTCTCGTATAACAATACTTTATTTAATTGCCATGTTATAAGTGTTACTTTTTTTATTATATTATTTTACTTTTGCTGTTAAAAAGAATAACTTTGTTCTTGAATATATTCCTGATCTATTGTCGAACTTGCCAAGAAGAAGAGGGAAAGGCAAGGGCTCAGTTACCCCTCGAGCTACGATAAACGAATGTAAGAAAGCCTCCATTCTTCGCGTGACTGTAAGTTCAATTTTAATTGTAATGGTGCAACTACGTTATAAATTATAATTAGTTTTAGAGATGTATAGTTTTGAGTGGTTATGAAATAATTAATGCTTGTGGTCTTTTCCAATGTTCAATTTATTGATATTTGTTGTTAAATCAAAACATTACGAGTCAGGTCTGACTCCTTATCAAGATTATTTTGGTTGGGCATTAAACATTATAAAAAGCTTCTTAAAAAAATGTAGAGAAGGGAAGAAAAGATTAATGGGGCTAAACTTTCATTTTATAAAAAGGTATGTTTAGGTTACAGTTTCAAAAAATTATATTTTCCCGAAATTGGGAAATTATCAGATTATTTGGCTTAATAAAATTAATTTGTATATAAAATAATTTATTTAAGTTTTTTCTGTAGAAGTTTTAAAAAAATGTTTAATTATATTATATGCAGTTAAATTTCTTTCGTGAAGAAGAAACAATTTGTACTACGATATAGCCTAACAATTTTTTTGGGATTTGAAAAACTGCCAAAATAATTTGATATCTAACCAACTAATTTGATAATTTTTAAATTTAACAACAATATAATTTTTGAAACTTGAACTTCAGCATACTTTTTTTATCAAATTAAACTCTAACCTCATCAATCTTTTCTTCACTTCTCTAGATCTATTTTAAAAAGCTTCGATAATGTTTAATGCAAACCAAAAATAATCTTGAGAAGGAGTCAGCCCTGATTCGAAATCCTTTGATTTGATAATAAATATCGATAAATTGAGCACTGGAAGAGGCCACTCATCAAGTATTATAATAAGTTGTTTAATTGTATTAATATTATTTTGTAATATTTTAATCGTGTTTAGTATTAATTGTATTGAGTATTAAGTAATTTGAATAAATTTTCATGTTATTTTCATTAAAAATATATATGTATTTATTTGAAAAAAACCTAACCTATAATCGATCACATTTAGGAGTGTATGAAATAATCTTCAAATGAGAGGATTGCATTTAAAACGGATTAGAGGATCCTCTTAAATTGAAAGGATTTTTCCTCTTCCTTCAAGAGGATCCTCTTGATTAGAGAATAATCCTCTTGAAGAGAAAACAATCCTCTCAAATTAAGAGGAATACTTTTCATACCATATTGTAGAGGAAAAATTGCATCAAAGTAAGAGGAATCCTCTTAAACGAAGAATTTTTTTCGGTGTGATGTCATAATCGTTTTGAAGAAAATGTTCTGAAAGTTAGGGTATTTTTCGTACCACAAAGGTGGGAATATTTCACAAAAAATCGGAAAATCCTCTTAAAGTTACGAAATTTTTCCTAACATAATGGATAAAAAATACCTCAAAAATTCGTGAATGTACCCATGCTTAGATATTTACAAACTTAAAATTTATTTCCATACCTTAGCCGATCTCTGTGCAGAACTCGGCGAAGCGAAAAAAAAGTTGGGGGAAGAGCCCGTTGAGACATTGCTGCACAGTCTGAGAGAAATTTTATATGACAGGAAGTTGAAGTGACGTTTTACGTGTGTGCGAAAAAAGCCCACGAGAGAAAAAACCACGCAATATCTGAGAAATTATTTTAGGTAAGAAAATCAAAGAAGAAGAGTGAAAGAGAGAAAAGAGGTTAGTGGGGTCGAAAATGGAGAGTGTAGGTAGGTCAGGGGTGGCAGGTCGGAGCGTCGTCGAGACGAGCCTTGGCGGCGCGGCGTGTGAACCCCCTCCATGGCCTGAGTGACTTATTTCATGAGAAAGTGTTTTGGCATCGTATGTTTGCGAAGGAGATCATAATTATATTTGCATAGAAAGGAAATATGTTCAAAAGGTGATATTAATTGCAGATTCATAATATTTAGAACGGTTTCCTTGATATACTCTGAAATGTTTGGTAATTGAATATGTAACATGTAATATGTATGATAAATTTATTTTTAATAATCTGAATCTGATTGATGTTGCTTCTTGTCGCACCTTCCAAAAATGTACAGGCGTAGGTTACAATTGGTCGCATAAACATTTTATAAATTAGGATTTCATATTCAAGTATTAGAGTCGAATGTCTAGTAATAAAAGGATTGGTTCATTAACCATTTAAAAAGGCACTGTCAAAAGCTTTTTCTACGCCCAGGAAAATAGCTCCAATATCCTTTCTTCGATTGTAATTTAAGTGAATAACTTCAGTGAGTTTGAGCATTATGTGCTGCATAGAGTGGCCTTTTCTATAACCATATTGTTGCGATTTTTCTCGTGGTGAAAGCTTACGCAAGCGAATGTTATCTTTTCAAAAATGTTGCTGATTGTACACTAACGGAAAAAATTAAAAGTTCAAAAAAAATTTCGAATTTTTAGTGATTTTTCAGAATGCTGTATGATAGTTTGACAAAAAAAATCGCAACTGCATGTTTCGCGCATTTTTAACAAGTAGTGTGAAAAAAATTTGCTAATTTATCGAACTTTAAATCAAAAAGGACTCTTTTGTCTTTGATCAGCGATATCTCAATAACTAAAATTTTTTTATCCAATAAAAAAATTTGAAAAATCAAGAAAAAAGGGTAGTTTATGGTTTTTCAAAACATGAACGGCTAAATTTCAAATCTTCATGAAATGACTAATGTTTAGTGTGCCGTTTGCAGTTGAATAACCCCACAAACCCTGCGAAGTTACATTTCGATCTAATGAACCGTTTCCTTTTTGCAAACGGTCAAACTTTAAAAAAATTAAAGGGACACGTTTTTGGGCTTCAACATGTCCTAATCATGGCTAAAATGAACAAAAATTGCGAGATTTTTCCAATTTTTTTCGGAAATACCGCTGAAACTTACCAAAAAAATCTGCCCGGTTCGTGGGCACATTTTCATCGAGCGCGGCTTGCTTCGCTCGCAAGTATAGTTGCTCGATAAATAGTTGCCTCGCGCTTCGCACTCGGATACTTATTCTTTGGATTAGGGATGCTTGAATGAAGCTTTATCAAAAAGTTATCTTTTAGATCATCAAATGGCACAATTATAAAAAATGTTTTTTAAAATGGAATAAACAAGCATTTTTATAAATAAAAATCAAAAGTATCAAAAAAGTACAGACAGCGGGCATCGAAGGCGCATTCTTGCTTTACCACGGAGCTACCGACGCTTCGAAATAATCTTGCATCGTCTCGATGACGCTGCTTTCGCAATTTTTAAAATGCATTTTTCTCGAAAATGGGTCAAACTTGCGCCTTCTTGATTTTTCTTAGAAAACGTGTGGTATGTACCTTTCATTGCGGAAAGTATCAATTTAAACCCAAAAAAGCAGACCTAAAGATCCCCTTGTAAACCCAATCTCACGACTTGCTGAGCAAAGAAATAAAAATGTATACCGGAGATACTGCGCCATTTAGACTTAAATTTTTTGAACTGATTTTTTTAGTTTTAAGAATAATTACCTGACTTTGTGAATTTTGCACAACTTTTTACCCAATGCTCATAACAGATTTAATTTAATTGTGATAAATGATTAGAATAGTAAACGAAACCAAGTAGATTATTTAATACGATAAAATTTCACACCGAGATGTGGATGCCTCCAGAGTATTCATCATAGACTTTATTGTATATTACTTTCATGTACAGATCCTTTTCATATTTAATAAAGACTGTTGAAAAGCAAGCGTGTAACGGAGTGCTAAGATGCCAGATGCTCCTTCAGCATGGTGAAAGTTTATCAGGATAAAATCTAGACTGAATGGGGTACATATAGTTTCCATTTAATCTTCTAGTTGTTTCCACCACCGGTCCGGTGCTCTGTCCTTGGGTGTAAGTTTAGGTTTTAAGAGTATATTCATATAGATCCTCTTAAACACATAGTGAGGTCTGCAGTGAATGTTCTTGAGACTCTCAACGTCTCCTTGCTCTGAATGTATTGCAAGTTTTTTATTACAAGCCTGGCTACCCGTCTTGACATCAATAACCTTCCATCCTCCCGTTTTCATGGTTGGTTTTTGGTTTCCTATCCTCTTAGGTGCTCTTAGGTACTGCTCTTGCTTATACGTATACACCAGGACTACAAGCCAGAAGCTTTCCTGGACTTCAGAGGTCTTTGCTATCGATCACTTTGATCTTAGCTCCCGTTGAACAGATGACAATAAAAGCCCTACTTTTGAAGAGAAAATGTTAAAATTTTGGGGTAAGTTCCCCAGATTGCACCCCATAGATTTTATTATTTAATGAAGCTTCAATTGCCTTGACCAGGTCCTCAACGAGTTTGGTCATTGGGAAACCCTCGGCGACCATTCCTACTGTCAGGCAACTTCAAAAGGCCTAAAACATTAAAAGTAAACTTTAAAAGAGACTTTTGGAGCTCTCAGTCGCATCTTCTTCTGTTCCCCTATTTTACGGTATGTTGTTATCAGAATGAGGCCTCTTGTGAGTCCCAGTTTAGCTGGGATTGCGCCCGTTTAATGTAACAATGGGCGTTTAAACCTTTCTCTAGCAGTTCCCGACAATTTAGCTCGTTGTGGTTTTTCCGTTTGGTTTTACCTCTCGGCATCAGCAAGTCCCTACCTTCCAATATTCCAGGGTTATTACCAGATGGTTCTGGACTTCAGGATTTCGAAGTATGTTCTAAGGCTCTTTCTATCATTTTTACCCCATGGATGTTTTTTTTTTTATTTTTGAAAGAACTCATTTGCTTCCCTCAAGAAGCTAGAAAATTACTTGATGAATCTCTACAGAGCCTAAATTGTAGAGATAAGGCAATTTTACTCTGAGAGATCGCCCGGTATCCCAGAGACATTGTAAATGTCAAAACTTGGCAACATTCAGCCCTCGACACGGTAGTTCACGTCTTGGTTTAGGGGGCTGTTTTCGAAAACGAAAGTCACCCGATTTTCGTTTCTTAGATGAATTCACGCTGATACCTTCACCCTACTAACCACGAACTCTTCTCTCTCAAGATTGTCCTCGCTACAGCTTTCTGGTCGTCGCTACCCGCGGGAGTTCTTAGAAACTAGGGTTGAATCAGTCCGGATTAACGTGATTTCGAGAACTGATGTCCCGGCGGTTTATTAATGAAAGAAGCCGCGCGACCGAACAAGAGACGGTGCTCAGTCAAGCGTGACAAAACAGGATAAGGACTTCACTCTCATCGCGTTAGCTGCATCAGTTCTCGAACCATACTTAATTCCAAGTTCCAGTGTATAACCATAATAACCTGCTACCTGAAGTTGTAAGTACTTAAAATTTTCTATATTGTTTTTAATTTGTGCGCAAGAAAAGGCACATCAATATTCCACAGTGTTTGAATCTAGGTGATTCTGCAGCATATTTGTCAATTTCCTAACTTTACCTAATTTTTTGAAGGACACTGTCCCAGTTCTCTTTTAACTATTTACTTATTCTTTAATAAAAAATCAATACTTACCCAATTTAAAAAAAGTAAATAGAAACAACAAGTAGTAATATAATTGAACAAAATCGCTTTTAACGCTATTAACTTTCAGTGGTATATTCAAAATAAATTTGAACTTGTACTTGAAGGGCTATTTCACAATATCGTGTTAATGTCATTCTTTTAAACACTTTTTATTGGTTCCAAAATTCTCTAATATTCCATAAACATTTTCGTTAGAAATTTTTTAAATTATTAAACAAAGGCCAGATACGTGAGAATTATTATCGTCATTCGATTCAAGAATTAAAAAATTTTAAATAGCTTATTTGCTATTTAGTTTTGCAAATGATCATATGACAAAACATTTTTATTTACTTGTTACTAATTATTTAGATTTTAATACAAAATTTTATATCAACGATTTTATAAATTTGTAATAATTTTAATATTTCAATTTCTGAGAACGCTATTTTGCTTTCCTGAAGTATTTTGTTGTTGTAATAATTACGTGCTTTTACTAAAATCCCTTTATTTATCTTTTATTATTATTTAAATCTTGTTTTATCATCAGGATATACTATATTATGGTATAAATTTAAATGTATACTGATCTTATAGAGTTGTCTTAAGTTAACGGGACACTGAATTCCATTTCAAAAAGCACTGCTGCGTTTCGTTTTGAAAATAACGTATGAATTTTGAATATTGTATTGTTCATACACAATCATTATTAATATAACAATATGAAATTGGAATATAAATTGAGAAAACATTAGAAATTCTTAATTGAAACTCAAAATCTATCTGAGAGTATTTAAAAAATTAATAAATTACGATTCCCTATTAATTCATTGCTACTCAATAAAGTAGTAAGTTAGTACTACTAAGCAGATTAATATAATACCATTATGTATTTATTTAGTGAAATAAATTTCACCATTTCATTTAGTAGTAAGTGATAAAATTTATAATTTAACAGTCAGACACAATGCTACTAACTGAAGTAGTAAAATTTTTACTAATTTGGATTTAGAGAGCGTTCAGCTTTTCCTGATTCAGTTTTAATAATTTCACGAAAATGTACCATTAAATAAATATAATACAAAAATTTACATCAGTAAACTCAAAATTAATAAGAAGTGAATTTTTAATAAATACTATATTTTCACTCAGACAGAACCATTACAATCGTAGGAAATACGGTTTGATCGTTATAAAAATTTTAATTTCCGTTCAGAAAGGATGCATATTACTTAAATATAAAGCTCTGTTTCGCGTTTCATTACGTGATATTAAATTGCAGTGTTATTTTTTGTGTTGCAGAAAATGCCACATGGATCGATAAATACCCTGCGGAAGCTTACAATTAGACGCAATGTAGATCCGCATAGCTTTAAGGCCACATTTAAGCAGATTTAGACAGAAGCACGTTTCCGTAATTTTACTAAGTTTTTACACTCCTGAAATTACTTTTCAGGGTCCTGAAGGAATACTAGTTCTTGCCTTGGAATTTATTACCCTATAAGGATTAAAATGACTATACATAATTTGTGTATGCTTGTTTGGAGGAAACTACCTGGATAAGAATCATAAGTATGGGTGTGATCAATCAGTGACTTTCTGAAATATAAAAAACGTATCGTAAATGCGACAATCCTATACTTCAAGTATATTGAACTGGTGTAGATAAAGTACAGCTGACTGAATCCAATTAAAAATGAGCAAGATTCTAGGTTGACTTGAAGTCACATAATCTATCGGGACAAAATATGTAGCTTTCTAGCGGAAATTAGACCATATGTATTTTTGTGATTAATGAAAAAAATTACAAATTACGCGTATTTGAATGTGTTGCTTTGTTAAAAAAAAACATTTTTTTCTTTAAAATTATATAACTTTTTACCTATTTACGATATTTAAGATAGTACTCTAATTTTTGGTATAGAGTATCACCTTCTTTCGAAATCAATGAGAAAATTCAGAAAATGTTCAAAATGAAAAAAATGACCCTGGTTTTTCTGAAAATATTAAAAATCTACTTTCCCAAAAAACCCACACTTATATTTTTTGTTAATTTTTTTGTTTGAAGTTGTACTATCATAAGGAAAATATCTTGTGAATTTGGATTTCTAATTTTATTTATGTCAGATATTTTATTGTCTCCCATCATCAAAAAATACAGCTATATTAGGGTGGTCCAAAAAACAAATTATTGAATTCCAATGTGCACAACGGCCTAAATGTTTCCTTTTTCGACCAAAAAATATTTTTTATTAATAAAATCAAAATCAATTAATATTTAGAGGTCGCGCAAGCAAAATTATTGTTTTTAAATATATACTTATATTTCATTCCTATAATATGGATGATACAGTATTTTTTGTTTAGTTACGTTTTACTCATAAAATGCCATAATATTGCCATATTACACGCGACGTTGATAACTATTATCGAATAAATTTTCCTTTACCACATCTTATTTTTATTATAAAAGGAACCATTTAGCCTTTTGTGCAATATTTAAAAAAAATTTCTTTACGTATAAAAAATTGACCACTCTAGGCTATATATATATATATATATATATATATATATATATATATATATACTATAGTCATACTTTTCCTGTACTTCAAATAAACTTTACATACTTGAGAAATATATACTTAAGAAATACTTCAACCATACATCGTTATTTTTTACCTATATTTAATTCAATATAATTTATCCAAATATACATGAAGCATGGAATAGTAGTCTCATTTGCCAGTGGGCAGCGGGACATCTTATAAACGTTTTTAGAATGCGCATCTCTACATTGATTTTATAAATAAAAGTTCTTTGGGTTCTGCCCTGCTCTATAAATCTGAATTTGCAGGAAAATACTCATTTGAATAATTAGTGTGAATTTACTTATTAATTTCTTCAGAGAACATTTCTAGTAACAATTCGAGTTTTCTAATAATTCAGTGTTAAATTCTATTAATTTAATTCATTTTAGTTACATTTTTACCTACTCATTAGGTAAAAACATATTGACTGACAAGGGGTGACTGCCAATTATTGTGAATTTTAATTTAAGTTCATAATTTTTTAATGAAAACTCATTTACTGAGTATTAATTTCCCCAAGCAATAAAATGCGCTTTTCGCTGTTTTCGAGAAAATTGATTTTGAAATATTCTCCACAGTTGTCGAGAACACTTCTGAACGGCCGGAAGGTTGTGTGTACGATTCTCGATGCATGCGCTTTATTGTTTATTTATTTATTAAATTAATAAAATGTTTATAATGATACATACCTGTGAAAATCTTAAAAAAAAATGCAAATAATAATTTGTATTGACTTTTTTCACGGAAACTTTACCACGTCTTTCGCAAGAAAAAAAAAGTTTTTCGTTTAAAAAACATTGTCCATGTTCCTAATTTTCAATATATAATTAGTAATCATGATACAAAAATTATTTACCAATTATGGAAAATAAATTTGTTTTTCAAAAAACACGATAAAGTAAAAAAATTTCATTTGTTTATGTAAAAAAGGCATGGAAAAATTACTATTTACATAATTTGTGAAGATTATTGTAGTAAATTATATTTCGCGGTGACTCGTGGGCGCCGTGTAGAAATTTGATAAACGACTTTGTACTCTTCCAATTACTAGTTTCATACTAATTCAGCTTTACCCAAATTAGAGCTGAGTCTTGAAATTTCTCTCATCGTTAAAGTTTGACCTTTCTGATTCGAAGTGCATCAATTTTTCACCTTGGGACAGGTGTTAAAAAGGTGACGTGCGTTGGCACGTTCCCAGAGATCCGTGAATTAAACGACATTAGTAACGTGCCTCGCATTCATACTCACTACAGTGGAACTACTTAACGTAGGTGGTCGAACAATCACATTGCAACTTAACATCAAGAATGGAGATCAAAATCTATGCAAAAACTGATTTTCTCATTAATTAATTTGAGCACTTGAGAAAAATAGAAAAGAGTTTAATAACTGTTGAGTAACGAACGCGTATTCTAGTTAGAACGCTTTTCAACTTCAAACGCACTAAAGATTTACAAACGCTTATAAAATTTCCAGTCTTTTAATTAAAGTTTGATTTTTTCATTCTGGATACTGTTTACAATTAAATAAACTACATCGATCAGAATTTTGTTAACCAAATTCTTTTCTGTATAAAAGTATTTGGTTGAATGCGTTGATACCAATTTTTAAAATATATATTTAAGTTAAATTTAATTGCAATCAATTAAAAAATCATTCAAAGCTTATTCCAGTGACACATTTCTAACTACTTGATTCAATAAGATTGCGTTGTATACCTAGAAAATTCTTGGTGATTTGATTGAGTGACCCATATCTCGCTAATTTAAGTTTAGTAAATATGAACTATTAGCTTCTTTGAAAGGTGGAAGATGTTTAATTTGGACTTCTTGAAATATGGACTTGAAAATTAAAGTATGAAACATCTAACTAATGTAAAATTATTAAATCTTTAAAATCTATGTCACATATCTAACATCAAAAAGTACCAGTAGAAAATAAAATCAATCCTATATTATCTTCGTTTAAGGTCAGAAACAAGAAGCCACTTTCTGCGCAAGTTACTGCATGATCCAAAACGCAATTCATTAATAATAAAGTATATCTCTCTAGGCGTATGGTGCCAGATGCCTGAATGCCAAGTAGATGCGGAAAAAGAATGAGTATTTCTTTTTTATCTCCGCACCCGCATCCAAGAATACATTCAGAAAATTCCCTCAGCAGTTCTTGATTTTAATGAAACTGCCTTATTTCTACTTCTGCCTTACGGAAACCTTGAAAGAAAAGAAAAAACAGCTCGGAGAATAGTTTTTTCGCACGTGATATTTATTGGCAAGAAGATTGATTAACCTGAGTAAAGATACAAAACTATGAGATGTCAAAGAAGCAACATTATTAGGATTCAATCATTTATTTAGATATATTTAAGATTTGTTTATGTTTGTATTTAAATTTAAAAATGCTCAAATAAAAATTAATTTTTTATTAATGAATGATAAATTATTCAAAAATACATATTTTTAATTAATTAAGCACTTTGCTTACAAGTACTAATACCTACAATTTGGGAATATATCAAGAAAATGCTACACTTTTGTAGTGTTTTGAAATCTTCAAAACCTTTCTAAATTTCTTAGCACCCCTTAAATTGTTCTGAAAGCTCATTGAATCCTATCAATTTCTCTGAAACTCCATTTAGCTGTGAAACCCCATGCACTGAAATTCGGCAAAATATGGCGGAAATCCTAAAAATACTCAGAAATTACTTATAAAGTTTTTAAACCCTGTAAAATAGCTTAAAGTTCTTAGAAATAATTTAAAATCACCCTTCAAATATTTGTAAATTCTTTGAAAATACTTCAAATATTTTTAAATACCTTGGGTTCTCTAGAAATCTTTTGAAAAAACTTAAAACTTTAAAATTTCTGTGATATCCCATAAAATATTTTAAACACCATTACAAACTTGTACAAAATCATTAAGTTTTTTAGGAGTTGAAATCCGTAAAAAACTGTGAAATTCCTTAAAATTTACATATTCCACACAATTTCGAAAGATACTAGGAAATACCTTATCTTTGAAATCCTTAGGAAAATTTTGAAATCTCTGGAAATGTTTTTAAGTTGCTTAAAATCCTTTTGAAAGTACGGTGAAATGTCTTGAAATGCTTTAAAATCCCTAAAATCATTTTAAATACTTGGCGTCTTTTTAAATCTCTTGAAGAAGACTATAAAATTAATTAAGTTCCATAAAAATAAGAATAATTTTACTTGACTTGCTTTCATGGGACAAAAATCTCAAAAGATTTTTGGAAATCTCTTGAAATATTTAGAAATCCCTTGAAATATTTCAAAATACTTCGGAAACGTTGAAATTTTATTTAACGTTTTAAACTCCAAATGTTTCTACGAAAACTTTTGAAATTTTGTGAAATCTTCATAAATCTTTTAAATGTTAATATCTGGTGTCCACTCTAAGTTCGAATGATCAACCCCTCGATGTTAAAGAATTAATCCAAAGAAATCACGAACAATGAAATATTTTGCCACCATAAAGATCACAAATTAAATTTAATGTTGTAAATAAATGAAAATACAGCAGCGGATTTAATTTTTAACATGCGAATGTAATAAATAAAGCAATTTCAACTCATTCAAAAGCCAATAATTTTTGGAACAGTACTAAGTAGGAGATTTTCGATCCCTTCAGTTATACCACTTTTTTAGATACACAAATAACAAAAATCCGCTACGCGTGCATGTTTAGTTTCCAACATTTTGAAAAAATGGTTAATTTTAAGGATTAATCATAAGAATTTTTAGAAAAAGAAAACATATTTATACCGCTGAAAGCAGAAATATACGATTACACATGGTTTAATTGTTAAAATGTTTAGTCTATCAGACGTGTTGAAAAAATCCATACTCTGCCTTATTAACTGACGTTTGGTAGGATGGACGTTATAACTACAACTCCCACCATATGACAAATTACTACAGAACTTGGAAATGATTTCGACTCGCAAAATAAACTTATTTCATAAAGATGGTAGTTGCGCGTATAATCTACACACAGAATAATACAAACAATAAAATAGCCTCGGAGAGGACTTGAACTTTAATTGACAAAAGGTATGTACACAGAGTAGCGAATGGATATTTGGAATGCTGGAGGGGTAAATGATCTCAAGGTAAAAGAATTACGAGAACGTAAGGAAACTAGATATTTTATGTGTGCCTAAAACAAAGAAAAAAGGATGCGAAAGTAGGGACATAGAATACGGGGTGTTGAAAGGCGGATTTGAAATATGGTCAGGTGTAGATAGTAAATCACTTGATAGGCAAGGAGTAGGTCTGATTCTGAATGAAAGAGCGAAGCAGCATCTCGGAGATCATGATTTTGTATCTCCCAGACTGCTGTGGGCTAGAATGAAAGTGGGAATCAGTGAGATTATTTATCAAAGCATGCTGCGCGCCAGTTGATAGTGATCCCAGATAAGTAAAAGAATCATTCTGCTAGGAGATATGAATGGATAGATGAGCATTCAAAATCAGGATACAGAAAGAGTACTAGGTAATTTTGGGGATCCAGGAACAAACTATAACGGAGATAAATTAGTTGG
>JAAAKG020012804.1:9353-20869 GCA_010014905.2 Druon quercuslanigerum | reverse complement strand
GTATGTGTATGTGTATGTGTGTGTGTGTGTGTGTGTGTGTGTGTGTGTGTGTGTGTGTGTGTGTGTGTGTGTGTGTGTGTTTGTGTGTATGTGTATATATATTGTACATAATAAGGATGACCAGGTGACCGGCGACTTTCACATTCTGTTACCAAGATCGTGAGGAACGAGATGAAAAGGAAATGATGTCGAGTAGCTGCGTTGGAGCGACATGCATTAATTGTCAATAGAGTAGTAAATCGCATATGTGAGAGACACGATACTGCGCTCTATGTAACACGAATCGACCTGTCTTGCAAGATAGAATTTCCAAACAAATCGTCGAATTTTAAATTTTAAATAATTTATTTTCTATTTTCAAGGACGAATTTTTGGACCAAATACACAATGGTTCCAAAAAATAGTTAAAGGTTTTTTGCGATAAAAACTTGTTCTCATAAACCGAATTCTCAAAAAAAAAAAAACAATTAAAAGTGAGAAAGCACTTTCGAGATTTGATGGAGCTCTAGAGATCTCAATAAATAAAATTTTGCAAAAATTAATATTCAGTGAGAAACCTTGGAAATCTTTAGCTAAGTGTGGGCAGAATGGTGGTGAGGAGCCCACTGAATCTTTAACTTAAAAAATCTTTTGTTAAAAAAAAAACTGGATTTTACAATATGCAGTGTGATTTTTATACAAAATATTTAATTTATTTGTATTTGGTAACTATTTTGTACAATTTAATTGCCAAATCCTTCTTTTTCTTCAAAACTTAATCCATTTCCGGCTTCATTTTCCGGTTTTCAGTTTTAAAACCCGACTCAGTCGAATTTTCGACTTGAATTTAGATAATTAATTTTCTGAAAATAAAATGATGAATTTTCATTGAAATAGATGAAATTTCAACCAGATTGTTAAATTTTCAACTAAAGAATATAAATTCACAATAAAAAATGAAAAATGTTTATTTTAATTTAAAAAATAGGATTTACAACAAAAGAAACTAATGTTAAAACCAAAAATATGAATCTTATAGAAAGAAGAATAATTTTTTATCATAAAGACAAACTTTTAACAAAGTATTAGAATTTTTAAACAGATAGTTTAATTTTCTACTAAAAAATATTAATTTACAATAAAAAATGATACATTTAAAATTTCAATTGTAAAAAGTATATTTTAACCCAAAGACCGAATTTTTAACCAGAAGATGAATTCTGAAACTAAAAAAATTTCGTTTTGTACCAAAAAAGACGGATTTTTAACAATTTACGTGCATTTAAAAATTTTTTTAAATTGAGAAAAATATCAAGTTTTTAACTAAAAAAAAATTTTTCTTTCAAAAATGGAATAGTTTCCATTTGTATAAATAATTGTCATCTAAAAAAACGCATTTTTAAGAAATTAATAGACTTTTAACCAATAAGTTAAATTTACATGTCAACACAATTTTAAACCTGAAAATTTAAATGTTTAACAAAAAAATGGTTAAATTTGCAACGAAAGAAATATAAATTTAAAATAAAAAATAAAAATTCAATCTTTATTTTCGTTTAAAAAATAGAATTTTCAACAAAAGAAACTGATTTTAAAACCAAAAATATGAATTTTATAGAAATAAGAATAATTTTTTACCAAAAAGATAAACTTTTAACAAAATATTAGAATTTTTAAATAGAAAGTTTAATTTTTTAACTAACAAATATTAGTTTACATTAAAACATGGACAGTTAAAATTTCAGTTGTAAAAAGTATATTTCAACCCAAAGAACCGGATTTTTAACAAAGAAGATGAATTCCGAAACTAAAAAAATTTCGTTTTGTACCAAAAAAGAGGGATTTTCTACCAATTTACGTGCATTTTAAATTTTTTTTTAAATTAAGTAAAAAATATCAAGTTTCTAATTAAAAAAAAGTTCCATTCAAAAATGTAATATTTACAATTTGTGTAAAAAAATTTTAATCTAAAAAAACACAATTGCAACAAATGAATAGATTTTTAACCAACCAGTTAAATTTACATGTCAACAGAATTTTAAATCTGAAAACTTAAATTTTAGCAAAAAGATGGTTAAATTTGAAACTAAAGAAATATAAATTTAAAATAAAAAATTTGATTTTTTATTTAAAAAAATGAATTTTCAACCAAAGGTATGAATTTTGATATAAGAAGATGAATTTTCAAAAAGATAGTTATATTTTCTATTACAAAATATAAATATACAGCCAAAAGTGGATAAGTTAAATTTTAAGTTATAAAAATTAATTTTCTACCAAAAAATAAAATTCCTAGCAAAAAGATTAATTTCCAAGCAGGAAGAAAAATTTCCTACTAAAATAACGGATTTTTTTCAAAAACATTTCCATATTTTTCATCTTTTGAATAAAAACGTATTTTTAACAAAATAATTAAATTTTTAACCAAATAATTAAATTTTCATGCCAAAAAATGTTCAACCTAAAAACGTGAATCTTCAACAAAAAGATGATTTTTTAACAAAGAAAAGTAATAGATGGTTAATATTTGATAAAAAAAAATGGATTTTCAACACAATAATTAAACTTTCAAAAAAGACGGATTTTTAACAATTTACGTGCATTTTTAAATTAAACTAAATTAGGTGAAAAATGTCAAATTTCTAACTAAAAAAATATTTCTATTTAAAAATGGAACAGTTACAATTTGTGTAAAAAATGTCATCTAAAAGAACACATTTTCAATAAATAAATAGATTTTTAACCAACCAGTTAAATTTACATGTCAACAGAATTTTAAACCTGAAAACTTAAATTGTTAACAAAAAGATGAATTTTTAAGAATATGGTTAAATTTGCAACTAAAGAAATATAAATTTAAAATAAAAAATAAAAAATAAAAAATTTAAATTTTTATTAAAAAAATAGAATTTTAAAGATAGAAGATTAGTTTTATACACGCATTTTGAACGCGATAGTTTAATTTTCAACTAAAACATATAAATTTACACTAATAAACAGATCAGTTAAGATTTCAGTTTAAAAAAAAATTAATTTTCACCCATAAAAAAAATGAATTTTCAACCAAAGATATGAATTTGGATACAAGAAGATGAATTTAAAAAAAGATAGTTATATTTTCTATTAAAAAGTTGAGATTTACAGCCAAAAGTGGATCAGTTAAATTTTTAGTTATAAAAATTAATTTTCTACCAAAAAAAATTAAATTTCAAGCAAAAGGATTAATTTGCAAGCAGGAAGAATAATTTCCTATTAAAATAACGGATTTTTTTTCAAAAACATTCCCAAATTTTTCATCTTTTGAATAAAAACGTATTTTTAACGAAATAATTAAATTTTCAAAAAAAGCGGATTTTTAACAATTAACGTGCATTTTTAAATTTTTAAAAATTAGGTAAAAAATAATAAATTTCTATGTAAAAAAAATATTTCTATTTAAAAATGGAACAGTTACAATTTGTGTAAAAAATGTCATCTAAAAAACGCATTTTCAATAAATAAATAGATTTTTAACCAACCAGTTAAATGTACATGTCAAAAAAATTTTATACCTAAAAACTTAAATTTTTAGCAAAAAGATAAATTAAATAAAAAATTATTATAAAAAAATTAAAAATTTGAATTTTTATTTAAAAAATAGAATTTTCAAGATAGATGATTAATTTTATTCCAAAAAGCAGAATTTTAAACAAAATACATGCATTTTTAACAAGATAGTTTCTTTTTTAACTAAAACATATAAATTTACAATAATAAACAGATCAGTTAAGATTTCAATTTAAAAAAATTAATTTTCACCCCTCAAAAAAAATGAATTTTCAACCAAAGATATGGATTTTTTTTATACAAGAAGATAAATTTTCAAAAAGATAGTTATATTTTCTATTGATAAATATAGAATGACAGGCAAAAGTGGATCAGTTAAATTTTCAGTTATAAAAATTATTTTCTATCAAAAAATAAAATTCTGAACAAAAAGATAAATTTTCAACACAATAATTAAATTTCCAGAAAAAGATGGATTTTAACACCAAAAACAATAAAATTTTATTCAAGAAGATGAATTATCTACCCAAAAAAGACGAATTGCTAACAAAGTAAATAAATTTTTATACAAACAATTGTATTTTTAATAAACAAAAAAATATACCTTTATCCGAAACCTTTTACATTTTTAACGATATAGTTAAACTTTTAACGAAAAATTCAATAGTTGATATCAAAGAGTTTAAATTTTCTATAGAATAATTAAACTTTCAAAAAACAGATGAATTTTCAAGCAAATTTTTGAATTTTCAACCCAAAAATATAAATTTTCAGGAAAAAATTTAATAGTCGATATTTCAAACCGATTTTAAAATCCTTTTCTTTACTGGTCTTATATCAATATTTTTGAAGCAAAGATTTATTCAATTTTAAAAAAAACATTAAAATTATGAATCTTTAACAACAACGGTGAAAACTGAAATTTTTGTCAAAAAAAAAGATGAAATTTTTAATAAAACAGATGAATTTTTAAACCAAGAAGATGGTTTTTTCAAAATATATTTCAATTTTTAAACAAGAAAAAATTCAATTGAATTTTTGATAACAAAATATGAGTTTTAAAAAAAAATTCATTCTCTAAGAAAAAAAAGTTCAACCTAAAAAAATGAATTTCCAAGAAAACAGTTAAGTTATCGAATGAATATACATTATATATACTATATAAGAATATACATATTTATTGAATAAATGTTAATTATTTGAATTTTTCTTTAAATTCAGCAAAAGAAAAAAAAAATTTTAATTAAATCATGCAAATTCTTTTTTGAAAATTCTGCTAATCTTATTAAATATTCTTTTAAAATTAATTTTACGAACAAAAAAAAACATTGTGTTTCAAATATTTTAAAATCTTTTCACGTTTTAAATTATTTTGGAATATTTTTAAAACATGTAAATATACTTTTAATTTACTCGATTAATTTCCAAATTAATAATATTGTTCAATTATCCTTTTAAAATAAATTTTTTTAAATTAAAAATAAATAAAATTTTAAAGATCCTTAAAAAGCTTCAAAATTTTATCACGAAGTCCTAAAAAGTTTAAATATAGTTTTTTTTATTTTTCTTAATCTTTTCTAGTCTTATAATAATTTGTGGTCTTCTAAAACAGACTCAAAATTTTAAATTGATAATTTTTCAATTGTTATTTATTCGTGAGAATTAAATAATATAATTTACATATTAAAAATTTCCTAAATAGAACAATTATTAATTTCTATTTCGAATATTTCAGTTTAGAATTGGTTGGTTAGTACTATTTTATGTACAATTTATCATTTTATATAAGAAGTAAATTATTTTTAAATATTCCAAAAAAACTTCTTAATCAAAAAATGTCAAATCAAATAGGTTACAAATGGAATATTTTAGATTGAAATTGCATAAGAGCGTTTAATTTTTCAACTTATTTTTTATTAAAAATAATCTATAAAGTAATCTGCAATACCTTACAGATTATAACAACAAAGTAAACAAATGTATATATAAAAATAAAAACAAATTTTTTATTTGTAGAAACTCGTACTTTGTTATTATTTTTTCACTTTTTTACAAGAGTAAACCAGAAAAGTTAGCATTTTGCATTTAATTCTATTTTTTAACATTTTTTGCAAAAAAAAGTAGATGGTTTAACAATAAATTACAGTTGTAGAAATTTGAACTTTTTTCAAAAAAATTTTCTACCATGAATTCTATGTTTTATGTTTTCTAGTCTATTGGCTTGCTATGAAGAGCAGCAATCGAGAATTTCACAAGAGCGATTAATTACGTTGATCGATAGTGTAACGTCTTACAGAGTAAACGATCGATGAAAATAAATAAATTGCAATGATGCCCATTACTATGCACGCGTTACGCACGTATATTGGCTTTCTGGTTCTCTGATCAAGAATCCGAGAGAAAACATCCCAGATTGCAAGAACCAGCTATTTTGATTGAGCAGGAAATAAGCTGTGGGGAAAGATGCTCAGACATCGTTTTTTCAGTGAAAGCACTCCGACTCCGACTCCTTTTTTTATGATTGCATATTAAAAAGGAAAAGTCTATATGAAATTTATCAATTCTAGATGAATGCAATACGGCTTTTCTCTTTTTTTATGAAATATGTGAAAACAGTTGTTGCCAAGCGTTGCTCAGGATGCGGTTCTACCGTCGGGAGTTCGATCCCCGCTCAAGGTATTGCGTTTATCTGATTTTTTAGGGGTTTATTTTTAATTTAATTATAACTGAAAAAGATAAGCATACAATAAAAAATTGAACAGCTAAATTTTCAGTGTAATTATTACTTTTTAAGTAAAAAAATAATTTTTTGAACCAAAAAAAATACTTTTTAAGGTAGAAGGTTGAATTTCTATCAAAAACGACGAATTTTGAACGACGTAATAGTTAAATTTTGAACTAAAAAAGATAAATTTAAAATTAAAAACGGAGTATTTAAACTTTCAATTGAAAAATTAATTTTTAACTCAATAATTAAATTTTTATTCTGAAAAAACTAATTTACAATCGAAAGTGGAGTAGTTTAACTTTTAATTGAAAAAATTAATTTTTAATCAAAAAATGAGTTTTTAACCAAAAAGTATGAATTTTCAAACAAAAAGATAAATTTTCAAGAAAGAAGATTAAACTTTCATTGAAAGGGCAAGTTTTTAACCAAATAAATACTTTTTCAAACTAATAGTTAAATTTTCAACTGAGACATATAAAAATACAATAAAAAATTGAACAGTTTAATTTTCAGATATAGAAAATAGTTTTTAAAAAACCCGAATTTTTAACCAAATATGTGAATTTTGAAGCAAAAAGATTCATTTTCTACCAATACTAAACTAAAAAAAAGATAAATTCACAATCAACTATTAAACTATATAACAGTTAAATTTTACCAAAAATAGTTCACTTTTCAACCAATAAGATGAAGTTTTAAGCAAGATTCTTAATTTTCTAGAAAAAAACAAAGTTGTTGCAAAGCGTTACTCAGGATGCAGTTCTACCGTCGGGGGTTCGATCCCCGCTGAAGGAATTGCGTTAATCTGATTTTTCGGTGTTTATTTTTAATTTAATTATAACTAAAAAGATAAACATTCAATCAAAAATAAAACAGTTTAATTTTCAGATATAAAAATTTAGTTAAAAAAAATTTAATTTTTAATTTTTACCAATACCGTAAATATTAAGCAAAAGACATGAATTTTAAACCAAATAATTCAATACTTAACTAAAAAAAAAAAGATAAATTCACAATCAACTATGAATCAAAATGAATAATTTTTAACTAAAAAACTAATTTTTTGAAAAAAAAAGACTTTTTAAGCAAGAAGGTTGAGTTTCTATCAAAAACGACGAATTTTGAACCAAATTTAATAAATTTTAAATAAAAAAGATAAATTTACAATAAAAAATTAAATAGTTTAATATTCAGTCACAAAATAAATTTTCAACTAAAAAAACCAATTCTTCACAAAATAGTAGAATTTTTCACCAAAAACATGAATTTTCAAATAAGAAGATTACGTTTCTACAAAAAATTAATTTTCTATAAAAAAAGAACAATTCTTAAAAAAATTAATTAATTTTGAACTAAATAGTTAAACTTTATACAAAAAACAAAGTTGTTGCCAAGCGTTACTCAGGATGAAGTTCTACCGTCGGGGGTTCTATCCCCGCTAAAGGAATTGCGTTTATCTCATTTTTTTGCTTTTTTTAAATTTAATCATAACTGAAAAGATAAGCATTTAATAAAAAATGGAACAGTTTAATTTTCACATTTGGAAAACAGTTTTTTAAAAAACCATATTTTTAAACAAATAGGTGAATTTTTAAGCAAAAAGATTTATTTTCTAACAATACCGTAAATATTTATGTAAAAGACATGAATTTTAAAACAAGTAATTTAATTCTCATCTAAAAAAAAGATAAATTCACAATCAACTATGAAAAAGTTAAATATAAGTGTAATTAATTAATTTTAACTAAAAAACTAATTTTTTAAACAAAAAAAAAATACTTTTTAAGCAAGAAGATTGAGTTTCTATCAGAAACGACGAATTTTGAAACAAATTTATTAACTTTTAACTAAAAAAGAGAAATTTACAATAAAAAATTAAATAGTTTAATGTTCAGTTAAAAAATAAATTTTCAACTAAAACAACCAATTCTTCACAAAATAGTATAATTTTTCACCTAAAAGATGGATTTTTAAATAAGAAGAATAAAAAAAGAAACAAAACAAGAAACAAATAAAAAAAGAACAATTTTTAACAAAATGATTCATTTTAAACTAAATAGTTAAATTGTCCAAAAATAGTTCAGTTTTCAACCAATAAGATGAAGTTTTAAGGAAGAATTTTAATTTTCTACAAAAAACGAACTTTTAACCTAATACATAAAGGATTTTTTAATTCAAGACACATTTTTACAAAAAATGATATAGTTAAATTTTCAGTTACAAAAATTATTGTTTAACCCAAAAGAGAAACAAAGTTTCAACAAATTAATCAAATTTTTAACCAAAACATTTTTAACTAAAATCAAGATTCCTCAACCAGAAAAATTATTTTATAATAAAGGAGCTCCACTTTCAAAAAATCAGTTAAACTTTCAAGACAAAAAGACGAATTTTCAACAAAACAATTAAATTTTCAGAACAAATTTTTGAACAAAATTGTTACATTTGTTAAAAAGTGGATTAATTTTTTAACAAATAGTTGAATTTTTAACACAACCATGCATTTTGAACGAACAAAATTATTTTTTTCTGATAAAAATGAGATTTAAAAAAAATACATGAATTTTTATCAAAAAAACTATTTGGATTACCTAATAAATTACTTCGAAATACTTGAATTACGAGTGAATTATTTGTGGATTAATAATAATATTAATAATAATTAATAATAATAATAATAATAATTAATAATTAATTAATATTAATTAATTAAAATATGTGGATTACTAGGAAAACTTTAGTTACTCCGAATTATTCGGATTACAAGTGGATTACTCTAAATTACTCTGGATTATTCTGATTACAACTGGATTACTTTTGATTAGAACTTGATTAATCCAGTTTACAGGTGAATTACATATGGATTATTCTGTATTACAAGTGGATTAAAAGTGGACTAATTTGACTAACAAGTGAATTTTACAAATGGATTACAAGTGGACTAATTTGGCTAACAAGTGAATCGTACAAATGGATTACAAGTGGATAACAAGTGGACTAATTTGGCTAACAATTGAATTTTACAAATGGATTACAAGTAGGTTACAAGTGGATTACTCCAGCTTACCGTGAATTACTAGTGAATTACTTGAATACACTCAAATTTGAATAAAGTACTTTGAATCACCTAAATTACCTCGAATTATAAGTTACTTACTCTGGATTACACGTGTATTACTCCACAATACTTGTATCACTGCTTCGAATTACTTAAATTACTGACAGATTACAAGTTTATTTTCTGGATTACAAATGTATTAAAACGGATTTCAGGTGGATTACAAGCTAAGCGCCCCAGAACATTAGAGTTACACCCAATTACTTTAATAAACTCAAATTACAAAGTGGATTACTCTAGATAAAACGTGGATTTACTCCGCTTAACGAGTGGTTCACACGCGTATTTCTCCGGCGTACAATGGAATTACCCCGGAATTCTGGGATTACTTCGAATTACTTCAATTACTCCAAATTACAAGTTGATTACTTTGGATTACACTTGGATCACAGTGGAGTACATTGGACTGCAGATTAATTTATGTGGATTGAAGGTGGATTACAAGCGGATTACTCCAGAACATTAAGATAATTCCCAATGACTTGAATTACTCTGTATTACACTTGGATAACGGTGGATTACAGGTGGATTACAGGTGGATTACAGGTGGATTGTAGATGGATTACAAGTAGATTACTCCAACTTACAAGTGAATTATTACTCCAGAACATTAAGTTCACTCCAAATGACTTGAATCACTCTCGATTTTACGTGGATTACCTTGGATTACAGATGGATTGTAGGTTGAATATAATTGGATTACTCCAGACTAAAAGTGTATTACTTTAGAACACTGGGATTATCCCGAATGATTTGAATTACTTTGGATTACTCTTGGATTACCATGGATTACATGTGAATTATTCCAGATTGCAACTGGAATATAATTAAGTTACAGGTGAACAATAACTCCTGATGAAAAAAGTATTAATTTGGATTACAAGTGAATTACTTGAATTTGAATAAAGCACTTTGAATCACCTGAATTGCCTCGGATTATAAGTTTGTTACTCTGGATTACATGTGTAATACTCCACAGTAATTATATCATTGCTTCGAATTACTTAAATTACTGAGGATTACAAGTTTATTTTCTGGATTACAAGCGGATTACTCCAGAACATTGAGATAGTTCCGAATGATTTGAATTACTCTGAATTTCACTTGAATTACTCTGGATTACAGGTGGATTGCACATGGATTACAGGTGGATTTCACATGGATTACAAGTGGATTACTTCACCTTTAAAGTGAATTATTACTCTAGAATATTAAGATACTTCAAATGACTTGAATTACTTTAGATTTTACGTGAATTACTCTGGATTACAGGTGGATTACTATGGATTACAGGTGGATTACTATGGATTACAAGCGGATTTCAGGACGATTACAAGTGAATTACTCCAAATTACAAGTAAATTATTACTCCACAATATTAAGTTGCTCCAAATGACTTGAATTACTCTGGATTTTACGTTGATTACTCTGGATTACTATGTATTACATGTGGATTGCAGATGGATTACAATTGGTTTCTCCAAATTAAAAGTGAATTATTACTCCAGAACATTAAGTTTACTTCAAATGATTTGAATTACTCTGGATTACACTTGGATTACCATGGATTACAGGTGGATGGCAGGTTTATTACAAGTGTATTACTGCAACTTACAATTGAATTATTACTCCAGAATATTAAGTTGCTCCAAATGACTTGAATTACTCTAGATTTTACTTGGATTACGCTGGATTACATGTGGATTACAGGTGGATTACTATGGATTATATGCGAATTGCAGCTCGATTAAAAGTGAATTACTCCAAATTGCAAGTGAATTATTAATCCAGAATATTAAGTTCCTCCAATTGACTTGAATTACTCTGGATTTTACTTGGATTACGCTGGATAACAGGTGGATTACCATGGATTACAGGTGGATTGCAGGTCGATTACAAGGGAATTACTCCAAATTACAAGTGAATTATTACTCCAGAATATTAAGTTGCTCCAAATGACTTGAATTACTCTGGATTTTACGTGGATTTCTGGTGGATTACAGGTGGATTACTATCGATCACAGGTGGATGGCAGGTTTATTACAAGTGGATTACTGCAACTTACAATTGAATTATTACTCCAGAATATTAAGTTGCTCCAAATGACTTGAATTACTCTGGATTTTACTTGGATTACGCTGGATT
>JAAAKG020012793.1:0-20871 GCA_010014905.2 Druon quercuslanigerum | reverse complement strand
GACATTTTTTTAGGATTGAGGAAATCATTCTAAAGTTATTTGTGAAATCTTTCCGAAATCTTTACGAAATTTAAAAAAAAATATTTTGTAATATTTGTGAAATTACTGAATTCTTTGGGAAATAATTATTGTCATTTTGAAATGTTTTAAATCAATGCAAAATCTTTGCGAAATATTCGAAATAATAATGGAAATCTTATACACGGCCTTATTTTTTGAAAACTATTAAGCTGCATTAAAATAATATTATAATTTTAGACGTAAAATTTCTATGCACGTTTATTTAAATTATTTTTTTAATAGTAAAAATTGCGATTTGGTGCAACACACATTATTTATTAAATGTAAAACTGAGATCTAGCTGCAACTTATTTAGCAAGAAAGAAAATATTCTCTATGGAAAACGCTTAAGTTTAAAATTTTTATGGAATATTTTCGTTAAAAAGGCAAATATTTAACAGTAATATTTTTCTGCAACCATGTACCTATTATAATTTAGAACTAATTTGAATATTGTTTAATAAGAAAATCATTACTTCGAGAGAAAAAAATGCAATTTGTTTATTAGTACATTTATATTATTGGTAATTTTGATATAATGGTTATTTTCTTTTCTAAATACAACTCCTTTTGGACATGTAGTCGGTTTTAATCAAGATATAGTATGAAATCTTTAAAATTAAAAAAAAAATTAATAATCTATTTAAAACTTTTAAAATGTCCAAATATTTTCCAGCTGATTCAAGTTATCCCTAATATTGCTTTAAAATCTTAAAAATTCTTAATTATTTTACCATTTTGGAAATCTTACATAATGTTTTAACACCTTTCAAAATATTCTCTTGAAATTTATTTTTCAATCTCGGAACCTTTCATAATTTTAAAAAAATTTCAAGTATTATATCTTTTTAAATTTTTAATATTTTTGACATTTTTTTAAAACTTCCTAACATTTTTTTTCAATTATTTAAATTGTTCCTAAATATTTTTAAAAGTTCTGTAAAATTAAAAGAATTACCTTAAAATTTTCCAGATATTTTTTTGCAGTTTCGGAAATATTTTGGAATGTATCAAAAATATTTTTAAATACTCTCTTGAAATAAAATTTTCAAATTACCAAATTATTTTCAATTTTCAAAGAAATCTGAAAAAATATCTTTTCAAACTTTCATATATTTTTAAAAAGCTTCAAATTTGAAAATTTTCAAAAATGTACATTTTGTTTTTAAATTGGAAGGAATTTTTTTAAATAAATAATTTTACTTTTCAATCTTATACACATTTTTCCAAAATTTTAGAAAATCAGTTAAAATGTTTTTATACATTTAAAAATATTTTCGTAAGATTACTTTAACAGAAAATAATGTTAAAAAATCTACGGTTTTTAAATTATTTTATAATATTTTTTGAATTACTAAAAGCTTGAAATGATTCCAAAATATTTAAAATCAAATGTCAATTGTTGAAGATTTTGAAATTAAATTTTGAACCTTTCTGAGGATTTTAAATGATCTCCAGATCATAAAAAATAATTCTCCAGATCCTTGGGAAAATTTTAAATTAATTTTTATTAGGAATAAAAATTTTAATAGAATATTTTAAAATATTAACAAAGAAATTTTGATGTATATTAAAAATTAAAAAAATAATTATTTTTAATGTTTTAAAATGAAACAATGTAACTTCCAATTTAGGAACTGTTTAATTCAAGAAATGGTAATCTTTTCATTTTTAATGTTTCTAACTTTACCTATCTCGACGTAGAATGGGCCGAAGTGGATGAAATTTGATGGAGAGTTAAGCTTCATAATTGTAGAATTCAGAAACAATTAGTATTAGTGTTGGAAATAATTTTCCGGTTTGGGAAAATTGGTGAAAACTGAAAACTTTAATGGCAAAAGGATTATTGGATCCTTCAGTTTTTTCAATGAATTTTCCAACCAGAAAAACTTAATTTTTCATAATATTATGGCTTTTCATTGTTGAACGTTGAAATAAGGGTTGCTATTATAGTTTTCAGTTTTCAACAAATTTTACAAACAGGAAAATTATTTCCAAAACCTCTACTTGTTTTTCCTCAATTCTACTATTATTAAGCTTCACTCTCCATCAAATTTCATCCACACCGACTCACTCCACGTCTAGATATTTCATTGTTGCAAAAAAAAATTGACGTTTACCAAATAGTGGGGCGCAGGTGGTCACTATGTCTATGTCGTAAAGGTGTCTTTACGACATCGTAGAGACGTCACATGATCTGACGACATATTTACGATATCTTAAAGTCTCCGTAACTTCGTAGACATAGGACGTCGTAAAGTTGTCGCAATGATGTCGTAACGATGTCGCGAAGATGTCGAAGAATATTGTGCCCACTGGGATTACTTTATAAGCATTAAATCTATACCAATCAAGACCTTACACCAATGAACAGCCATCATTACGCCAATCTTGTATTGTTGCTACGGTACTGACTGCCAGTGTTATGCCTTGTTATGGTACTAACGTGGTACCGTACCAGTTTGAAGTGCTTTTTTGAAGTAATATTTTTTGTTGAAGACAATTTAGAATCATTTCAACAACTACTAATCCCTAAATTGTGCCTTTTCATGTTCGGAAGTTTTAGGTGGAGGAAATGGTATCTTTTCGAATCACTTACAAAATGTCGATTATCGCAAAAAGCTCATTTAGACTTTGGAATGTGATATTGGGAGTCTAAAAAAACAACCTAGGGGATGGTATATTGAATTTTAAACTTAAGAAGTCTTATTGCAATTCTTTTTTAATCGAATGTTCTTTGGAAATGGTACAAATTGAAACTTTTGGGTTGCAAGATATTTATGCCAATTTAAAGAGAATCCTTTCAGCCGGTTTTAGTTATAGAAATATTACCAAACAATAATAACGAAATAAACTTCAAATCACAAATCGTGTAATAAATAAATAAATCTATGGTTCAGGGAGTTTCCTTTTACGATACGGAATAACTTTATAGCCAAAAGCTTTTCTGAATTCAATAATTCTATGATACTTTTTCTGATGAAGGTTCCAAAAGCTCTATCAAACCTTAAAATTTATGTATAAATCATTTTTTGACATTATTTTTTTTTTTTTTGTATCCTTTGTTTAATATTTCTCTCTGAGTGATTGCAATTTGTAGCTAGTAATAGTGTCGATTTTTCCATTTAAAGTAATGGTTAGATGAATCAAATTTGTAATCAGAACAGTGGTTATTATTTATTTTTTAACTTTTGGAAACTGGTGTAATTTTCTTTTTTGTTATTATTTCTTATTTAGGATTCTGGAACATACATGATGATGCGGAGCAGGAGACGGTTCGAGCCGTTCTCCCCACCGAACATCCGTGCGTGCATCCCCTCTCTCCAGCCATGCGCTCGTTTGTTCCCTTCTTGCTCGGAGAATCAGTACGTTGCATTTTTGCTCGAAATAAATTTTGTTTCGTTTTTACTCGGAAGATTTGTTTGTTCCCTTTTTAGTCCGAAAAATTTGTGTTTTATTTTTAAAGCTAAACTTTTTATGTCCCGTTTTTACTTTCAGCTGCTCATATTTGACAAACCACAAATATTAAAATCGTTTTTCTCAAAGTTTACCGAATATTTTGAGAAAAATAATTGTTTAAATTTTAAAATAGGGAAGTTTTGAAAACATCCGCTGACTCAATTTACATAAAATTTCGCTATTCCATGATTAATCAAAATTTGATATTGGCTTCGAATCGTTCTTAGATCCATTATTTTACCAACAGAGTAGAGGCGACTATTATTTTAGGCATTATAAATTTTTTTTCGCTGTTTAAATTTTTATGCATGAAAAATTCGAAAGTCCCATATTTGTGAAATACAGCAAATGAGGGAAAAGTTTAGATTCGTGATCAACAATTTTGCTCCTTCCGCATGATATTGTCGCGTCTCTACTTACACAGCATTTTTCAATAATTAGTCTGCAGTTTTCTGGCATTGTTACTAGTCAGACGAAATGAAGATAATTTCTGCTTTTCTTTTTCTGCTGTTCGAGGATTTGATTAATTTCATCCGTAAGTTTCATGTAATATTATAATGAATAGCTACAACAAATATTCCGTGTATGTCATCAAAGATTTTTATAATGTAAAGCATCCAACTTTTCTTCTGTTATCATAAATTATCTAAACATGTTAATGGTCTTACTTGCAAAATAGGGAAAATTTAACAAAAAGTTTTTAAATTTTAAGCACTATACCAATGTTTTTTCAAGAAGCCTGTATTATCAGCGGAGAATAACAGAATTTTTAAGGTCTCTAAAGACTAGATGCAGCTATGAAGTAAATTTGGTTTTAAATTACTTTTCTCAGAAAAAAACATATACAATGCTCTCAGCTGCGAAAAGAATTAATTAAAAAAAATTTTACTCATAGTTCCATTTAATCCGGTTTAATGATTCTGTAACAGCTACTTTTCTTGTTGAGCGACCGCGAAATTTTTTTGTAGGTTGAACCTTAAACTAAAAAAATGATCATTTTAAAAGAAGCAGTTGCATTTTTAATCTAAACATTTGAGATATCTACAAAAATGAATAATTTTTAAAAACTGTAAAGAATGACTATAACAATGAATGATCATACACAAATGATATAAATGCACTATCATCGACCAAACGTAGTAATTAATCATTATTAGCTTTTACACACAATTATGAAATTATTTTCTATGCAATAAAAGAATATAAGAAAAATTATTTTAACTTTTATTTTTATTAACTGGTAGTAATTATAAAAAATTTGGAAAATGTTGAGATCTAAAATAAGCAATATTTCTCCTTTCATTCAATTTAATGTAGTGAACAAATACAGGCTGTTCTTGAATGTAAGGCATTTTTAAAATAAACAAAAATTGATTTCCGTTTCAGATTTTTTTTTGTTGGTTTACTCAAATAACTGTGTACATAGTTTTTATAATATTAAACAAACTGGCACCTATGATTCCCGAGATTTTTTTATTAACTAGATTTTAAAAATATTTTGGTTCAATATTTTTTCAAAACACTATAAAAATGACGAAATAATTTAATTTAAAAAAATGAGAACAATTGAACAAAAATATTTACATTCTGAACCATAGACATCAATTTTCAAATAATGTATCAATCTTTAACAAAAAATTGCATATGCTTTATTTCAACTAATTATTTTTTTTTTAATAAAAAGGAGAAGAATACACCGCATAAAAAAAGATTAATTTGCAAACATGCATAGTCATTTTCAACTGAAAAATTTCTCGAATTCTGTGAGAGTTACTTTTTTAAAATGGAAACCTATTCAAAATCTTCATACCAATCTTCAGCAAAGTTTTTTTAATTTCTTGATGCATACAGAAAATTCTAAACATATCTTAAAACTAATAATATCTTTAACAAATTGTAAAGCGCAATATAAATTTATTACAAGAATAGATAAATTTTTTAATAAATAGATAAAACTACTACAAAAAAATAATTTTTAATACAATTCAAGGATTCCCCACCAAAATTCAAATTATCCAGAAGGAAGATAAATACATTTTTTTAATTTCTAACCAAGTAGTTTATCATTAAAACGTAGATGCTAAATTTGGATATAAAAATATGAATTTTTGAGCAACAGAATAAATTTTTTACCGGAAAAAAGAATTGTTAACAAAATTCAAGAAGAAGAAAGAAAAAGAAAAATGATTAATTTTTAAACAAAACCATTATTATTCTAGAGCAAACTAGAAACAAATTTTTAATAAATTCAAACATTCTGAAACCAAAAGTTGAATTTTCAATTAGAAACATAAATTTTAAAAGAAAAAAGGAACAATTTATCTATTTTTTATCAGAAAAATTTTTATCTCACTTTTTTGTGTTGAATATACATGATTGTCATTAAAAGTTAGTCCATTTTGTGAGAAATTTAACAAATTTAATTTCTGAAAATTTAGTTTTTTTGTAGAAAATAAATATTTTTACTAAAAATAGAGCAATTCCACTTATCTTGAGAATTGTATAAAAATTACTTTTCGTTTGAAACTCATATTTTGACGTTAAAAAAAGTGAAAAAGTTTTTGGATAAAAATTAGTTTTTTTAAAATAATTTTTCTTTTTTATTTAATGATTTATTTGTTTTAATCAAAATTTCATATTTTTTGGATAAAAATGCAACTGTTGCTAAAAGTAGAAATACTTCTTAACATTTTATTTTTTGATTGAAAGCCAGTAAAAAGAAGAATTAATTCTCAATGATAAATTTGATAATTGATATTTTAACAAAGAACGATATTAAACTAAAAAGAAATTAAACCAAAACAAGGAATATTTAAACAAAACACTTGAATTTGCAACTTAAAATTCAACCCGATACTACAATTGTTTTAAAAAATGATTCACGTACCAAAAATATTACAACTAATCTTTAAATTAAAAACAATTAATTGTAATTAATTCTTCATTAAAAATTAATTTTTTTGGTTGAAAATTTATGTATTTGGTTGGAAATTACTTCTTTAGAGTAAAAATTAATTTTTTAAACTAAAAATATGACTAAATTATTTTATTAAATTTTTTATAGGTTAAAAATTAATCGTTTCATTTTAAAAAAGTCATCTATTAGGTTGTAAATTCCATAAAAAATTAAAATATTTATTGTTTAAATTTTATAATTTTTTAGTAAAAAATAATCTTTTTTGTTGAAAAATTTTCTTTTTTTGGTACAAAATTCACCTTCAGGGTTGAAAATACAACTGTTTGTTTAAATTTTTTTTCTATGAAAATTAAACCTTTTTATGAAAGTTTGTCTTTCTGATTTAAAAATTCATCTGTTTTAAGAGATTTTCATCATTATTTTTTCAAAGCACTGCAACGATTGCTCATATATCTAAATTAAAAAAAAAAAGAGAATAATTTTTTCAAAAATTTTACACTTAGATTTTAAATCTAAAGAGACAGATATTTAATAAAATATTTCAATTTCAATTTCAACAGACTAGATAAAGCTATAAATAAGAAAAATTTAAATTAATTTTTCTTACAAAAATATTTTCTCCATACGCTTCGCTGGAACGTTTATAAATTTTAGGCACTATGAGAATAGTTTTTCAAGTAACCAGTATTATCAGCGAAAAAACACTTTATTCTCACGTTTCTACAGACTAGATAACGCTATAAATAAAAAAAAAATTTTAATTAATTTTTGTCTGAAAAATATTTTCTCCATACGCTCCGCTAGGACATTTTCTAGTTCTCAGCACTGTGACAATAGTCATTCTTACGTTTCCACAGACTAGATAAAGCTATAAATAAAATTTATAAATCAATTTTTTTCTGAAAAATATTTTCTCTATACGCTCCGCTAGGACATTTTTTAATTTTATGCCCTGTGACAATAGTTTTTCAAGTAGCCAGTATTATTAGCAGAAAAAAACAGATTTTTTCAACGTCTCTACAGACTAGATAGAGCTATGAATAAAATTTTGTTTTAAATTACTTTTTGTCTGAAAAATATTTTCTCGATACGCTCCGCTGGGACGTTTTTAAATTTTAAGCACTTGAACAATATTTTTTCAAGTAGCTAGTATTATTAGCGGAAAAAAACAGTTTATTCTAACGTTCCTACAGACTAGATGGAGCTATGAATAAAATTTTGTTTTTAATAATTTTTGTTAAAAAAATATTTTCTCCATACGCTCCGCTGGGACGTATATAAATTTTAGGCACTATGAAAATAGTTTTTCAAGTAACCAGTATTATCAACGGAAAAAACAGTTTATTCTTACGTTTCTACAGACTAGATAAAGCTATAAATAAAAAAATTTAAATTAATTTTTCTTACAAAAATATTTTCTCCATACGCTCCGCTGGAACGTTTATAAATTTTAGGATCTATGAGAATAGTTTTTCAAGTAACCAGTATTATCAGCGGAAAAAACAGTTTATTCTCACGTTTCTACAGACTAGATAAAGCTATAAATAAAAAAAAATTTCAATTAATTTTTGTCTGGAAAATATTTTCTCCATACGCTCCGCTAGGACATTTTCTAGTTCTCAGCACTGTGACAATAGTCATTCTTACGTTTCTACAGACTAGATGAAGCTATAAATAAAATTTATAAATCAATTTTTTTAAAAAATATTTTCTCTATACGCTCCGCTAGGACATTTTTAAATTTTAAGCCCTGTGCCAATAGATTTTCAAGCAGCCAGTGTTATTAGCAGAAAAAAAAAACAGATTTTTATAACGTCTTTACAGAATAGATGGGGCTATAAATAAAATTTTGTTTTAAATTACTTTTTGTCTGAAAAATATTTTCTCGATAAGCTCCGCTGGGACATTTTTAAATTTTAGGCACTTGAACAATATTTTTTCAAGTAGCCAGTATTATTAGCGGAAAAACAGATTTTTCTAACGTCTGTACAGACTAGATGGAGCTATGAATAAAATTTGTTTTTTAATTAATTTTTGTAAATAAAATATTTTCCCTATACGCTCCGCAGGGACGTTTATAAATTTTAGGCACTATGAGAATAGTTTTTCAAGTAACCAGTATTATCAGCGAAAAAACAGTTTATTCTTACGTTTCTACAGACTAGATAAAGGTATTAATAAAAAAAAATTTTTTAATAATTTTTGTCTGAAAAATATTTGCTCCATACGCTCCGCTAATATATTTTCTAGTTTTCAACACTGTGATAATAGTTTTTCAAGTTGCCAGTATTGTCAGCGAAAAAAAAACAGATTTTTCTCACGTCTCTACAGACTAGATAATGCTATAAATAAAATTTTGTTTTTAATTAATTTTTGTCTGAAAAATATTTTCTCGATACGCTCCGCTGGGACGTTCTTAAATTTTAAACACTTGAACAATATTTTTCCAAGTAGCCAGTATTATCTGCGGAAAAAAAAACAGATTTTTCTAACGTCTCTACAGACTAGATGGAGCTATGAATACAATTTTGTTTTAAATTACTTTTTGTTTAAAAAATATATTCTCCATACGCTCCGCTAGGATTTTTATAAATTTTAGACACTATGACAATAGTTTTTCAAGTAACCAGTATTATCAGCATAAAACAGTTCATTCTTACGATTTTATAGACTAGATGGAGCAATAAATTGAAAAAAATTTTAAATTAATTTTTGTCTGAAAAATATTTTATCTATACGCTCCGATAGGACATTTTCTAATTTTCAGCACTGTGACAATAGTCATTTTTACGTTTCTACAGACTATATGGAGCTAAAAATAAAATTTTTAAATTGATTTTAGTCTAAAAAATATTTTCTCTATACGCTCCGCTAGGACGCTTTCTAATTTTAAACACTGTGACAATAGTTTTTCAAGTTGCCACTATTATCAGCGAAAAAAAAAACAGATTTTTCTCACGTCTCTACAGACTAGATGGACCTATGAATAAAATTTTGTTTAAAATTAGTTTTTATCTGAAAAATGTTTCCTCGATACGCTTTGCTGGGAAAAATTTAGTTTGAAAAGAATTTAAGTCATAGCTCCATCTAATCTTTAAAGACGTTAAGAAATTCTGTAAAATACACTGATAATAATAAGAATTTCAACCTCTACTTAAGTCCTTTACATGTTACTGAGGATTTAAATTCAAAATTGTAGAAATTGTTTTTTGCACATTTTAAATAAAATCATGGAATGAAATAATATTCTTTTTAGTAATTTAATTGCCTTGTATCTATATTACGAAGGCGTCTGTCTGTCTGTCTGAAGTTTGTATTCTGTAGGCACGATAACTTTCGAAAGATTAAATTCTTTTCTGGAACACTTTTTTATGTCCCAAAAAGAAAGTACAAGTTCCTAAACCTGCTATTTTGGATGAAAATTAAAAAATTGAACACATTTTTAAAATATTTATGACTGTTTTTTTAAGATTTAAAAATTCCATATACGGCTTTCTATGGTACCCGAAATCTCGAACAATTTATCCTAAAGGCTTTATTCGATGAAATAAAAATTCTCAGAGTTATATAATTTTAAAAATCCAAAAAGCAAACCAAAATGTACATTTTAAGGTAAACAACGCACGATATAAAAAAATCAAGATTAAAAAAACATTTATTTTTCAAAGTCAGTCAAGATTATTTTATTAATTTTTGAATTTTGCCGAATAGTTGAAAATTCACATTTTGATCATACAAAAAATAATGAAAAATAAAAAATTCCACTTTGCGGCTAATATATGCAAGATACAAAAAAAAATTTTTCAACTAAAATTGCGCACTCTGAAAAGATCTAAAAATATGCCATAAATCACTTTTCGATAGGTTGCTTAGTTTTTGTAGAAAACAACATGAAAAATAACAGCCTAAAAGGTTTGGACACACGACACAAGCTATGCAAAAAATTAATATAAAAAAGTTTCTCTTGCAAAAAATATAAGCAAAAGCCAGTTTTACTCTTGTCATTTTAAAGATATTATTATTTAAAAAAAAAAATTTATAAAGATTTTAAAGATATTTTCATGATATTGTTTTCAAAACACTGAAACGATTTGTCATAAGTCTCATAATTTTTTAAAAAATTTTACATTTAGAACTAAAGCGATAAATATTTTAAAAATTATTATTTTTAAAATGTAAGCACTGTACACAATAATTTGTCATTTATAATTTTTGATAGGACACGCATTTCTTGTTTTAACCATAAAAAATAGCAATCAAAATTAGAAAATTAAATTTTTCGAAAAACAACACAAGGTACGAACTAAAATTAATAGACTAAAGTTGTCCACCCTATATATAATCTATCAATTTGTAATTAATCATTTTTAAATCGGACGATGAGATTTTCTGTCAATCGTAAAAAATAAGAATAAACATTTTTTTTAAATTTTGGAAAAACGGCACAAGAGACGAACAAAATTAAAAGACAAAAGTCTGTTATAAACTACAATAAGATTTTATTTACGAACATTTTTTGCTTTAATCACATCTACATTGAATATAAAAAAATAGATTTATGGAAAAATGAGAAACAAATATTGAAGTAATCATTAAAAAGGAGATTTTTTTTCATTTTATGATGAGAATGTGTTCATTAAAGCCGCAGCAGCTTCAAAAAAAGAGAATTCACAATCACCAAAAGAAAGTTGTCGACGCTTGGACATTTAATTTTAAAAGACTTGCACACAAATGTGGGGCAAATAGAATGATTAAGTGCATAGCGTGAGGTGAATTCACTATTGTCCGCGAAGCGCGAGAAAGAACAGTCGCGCACCATAGGCGCGCTCAAACTTGCGAGCGAAGCGAGCATCATTCCTGATTGAAAAGTCACCTTTTTGCGTCGTAAATTAAAGTATTTTCATAGAATTTTTTTGCTCTATTAGTTTTCGAGAAAACAAGGCGGCGCTAGCTTGCCGTCAACTCAGCGGCTGCCTTTACAAGAATCATTAAATTAAGAAAAATGACTAGTTTAGATTTTTTTTATGTATCGCTTTTGTAAAATCAACCCTTATTTAAAAAAATTAACCTCTGGAATTAAAAAAGTATCATTATTACATGCAACAAAAATTACCTCCTGTGGGTGAACTTTAGCTGCCTTGGTTCTTATCACTCAACGTTCGTGAGGCGTATGCTATTGGCATATCCCCTCCAATCGGACTCTGGCTCAAAATCCCTCCCATTCCATAATTGGAAGCATCGCATGACACTACAAATGGTGAAGAAAATCAGAATAAAAGAAAATGGTATGTTCGCACAGCATATTTTTCAGTTGATCAAAGGCTTCTTGATGAGATTTAGTCCAATTAAACCGAACTCCCTTTTTCAAATGGTAGCTTAATGGCTTTGCGATTGTCAAAAAATTAAAAATAAATCGACGCTGGTACCTCACGAGTCCTAAACATTGTTTAATGTTTTTAGTATTCTTTGGTCGCGGAAATTCGCGTACTGCCTCCACCTTTTTGGGATCCAATGTACCCCATGGCACGATATAATGTGGCTCAGGAGGGCAACCTCCCTTCTCAATAATTTGCATTTATCAGGTTGCAGGGTGAGTCCAGTTTCATTTAGGCGGGCAAGCAGTTTTCTCAGTTTCTGGGTATGCTCTTCCATCTCCTGAATCCAGATAGAACCCTATCTATGAGCCGTTGAAATGTGGCGGGGGCATTCTTCAACCCAAACGGCATCCTATTAAAATGATAGTGGCCATAAGGGGTGGAAAAAGCCGTTTTAAACTTGGAGTCAGGGTGAATTTGTATCTGGTGAAATCCAGAAGCGAGGTCAAGCACAGAAAAGTATTTGGCTTCCCCCAGCTAATCCAATATGTGGGTTATATTGGGTAAGAAGTAGGGGTCGCCAATAGTCCTCTCATTCAACTTTCGATAGTCAATGACCATTTTCCTGAATTTGCCTGAGCCGGTCGATATTGCCCAACAAAAGTTAGAACCTCATTGGTTGTATGGATCTCGTGTTGCCGAACTTTAGTGGCTCCCAATACATCCCCTTCTAATGTTAACTGATAGGGATATTCGGCGCAGGGACCGAGTAAACTCGCTTTTTCTTCTTCATTCAAATTTTCGAAATTGAATGACTTTATTACTCTGGAAAATCTCGCACTATTTTTTCTACTTTTCGTTCTTGTTTGTCTCCTCAGCATTTCTTTGTGCTGGTGGGACAACTTGGAACTCTTGGAGCTTTACAATAAACACGGTCAACTTAATGACATGGAAGATGGAATTGGTAGCGAACACCTTTACTACTTCATTTTGCGGTCGGACTAAATTTACACCTGAAAATACTCCATCGCATATATGTATTCTTTCTAGATACCCCTGACTAATGTTGGTATTGATAACAGGTAAAGTTAATAATTTCCTAGACCTAGCTAGCAGGTGATGCTTTTTACTCATTAAAGGATTAATGTTTCCCAATTTTAAAGTTACAACCTACTCAAAAAAGTCATAGTGGTAGCATTTTCCCTCAAAAATTGCATTTCTAATATTCTACAAGGCGGACTAGGAAAATTTCCTCGAACTAGGTGAAATTCAACATTTTTTCCTTTATCAACTTGTAAAACTACGCTTCGGGGGGTCCCTGCCATTACATTTCCAATACCTGTCAGAAAAATCCTATGCGTTTTATTGTGGTATAATTTGTAGTTAAACAACTTTCTTTTAGCAAATTTAACACACTGCACGTATCAATTAGGAATGAAGCGATGTTATTATGAAAATTTTGATTGAAAAAATTTATCGTTGGCGAATTTATGACCCCTTCTTTTTCCGATTGTGAGAACGACACGTTTAATTGACGCGGAAGGAATTTCTTGGTGCTCCCCGTTGCACCCTGCAGACGAGCACCCGTGGAGTTTAAAGTTTGCGAATTTATATTGCGCTTTTTCCTAAATCTTTTATTCGATTCTAATTATTTTTCATCTTCTTCAGCCATTCGCTTGTAGCAGTCCCTTTTTCCTATTTCTTCTTCGCCTACAATAACTACACCTTTCTTCATTTTGCCCTTCAGCTTCTTCGGCCCTTCTTTTATAACAATCTTGTGCCCTATGTCGCATTCCTCCGCAGTAATTAAATTTAACTTCGCCTAGTATTGATTCTTTTTTATTTTTAGGGTTTGTAAATTGAAGCATGGCATTATAAAGCAAACTTTTTTTTATGTTAAGCTTCCTTCCGATTGGGAGTGAATTGAGAAAAACAACCGAATGTGCAAACGGGAGTGTCAATCTCTCTCTTACAAGAATACATGCTTTGTCATAATCCTAATATTTTTTTGAAATTTTTGATGCTATTTTTTAAAATGAGTGTTAAAATCTGTAGTTCATTGAACCACGTTATCTTTAAATGATTTTTGACTCTACGTAGTTAACGTCAGAAATAAAAACTTTCATAAAGAAAACTTACATTGCAAGCCGAAACTTCCAATACATAAAAAATATATTTAACCACTAGAATGTATTTTCAACTTTAGTTGGACCCTAGGTCCGAAAAAAGAAAATCTGAAAAATTTTTTAATTGCTTCGACAGTCGAAGAAAACGGAAAAGCACCTTGCACTCCGTCTCGAAAAAGCCTTAAAATTTGCCTCAATGACTTTGGTCTTTGATACTTCATAAATATAATTTAAAAAAATTTTCTCCGCAATAACGTCATCTTTGATTGTTTGTTGTGACCATATCATGTCAATCCAACATGAATCCGATTACTTTTTTATACATATTGAGACCAAATGCATGGTGCATAGTTCCTGCTGCAAGCAGTTTTGTAAATAATAATTTTTATTGATTGAAGAGACCGTAAATCCGAAATCAATATTTCAAATTCATTAGTTATTTTTACTTTTACCATCAGCTAACTGAAACAAATGCTGGACCAACTTGATTGGTTGCCTTCTCGTTTTTATTTCCTTATTTTTATTTTTGTCAACAATTTGTTCAGATTACAACAGGAGAATTTTATTGTTTATTTATGGTGCTTTTTCAAATTATGTCGCTAGGTTCGTGGTTTTCTTTTTATAAATTTTATGCATTAACTTGATTATTGGACGTTAAATGAGATTTCTTAATTTGATTTTAATCTAATTCAAATTTCTGACATTTTGATATCTTGAATATTCCCGCAACGTGTAAAATGCCCGCTTTCTGAAAGCGTTCTAATCATAAATTATTGTTATTGTTATTATCATCAATAAATATCGCGTAAACCATATATGATAGTTCAAAATCAATGTCAGTTTTCACATAGCGTTTTCTCACAGCTTTTCGAAACTCGGACCTCGTTGACCAGCTTTTTAATAAACAACTTCTAGAATCACAATTCTTAACGAGAAAAATAAATTTTTATCCAACGAGCAATCTAAATTTTCAGAACAATTGTGAATCTTTTGAGAACAGAATTTTTTTTAATACTTATTAAAACTATTATTAAAGATAAGTTGAAATAATTTTAAAACCTTAAAAAGCACTTGCGGGATTAGGGATGCTGGGGATCTACATGTAAGTTGTAAATTTTTTTGCTTATGCATCCCATTCTGTATATAATTGTCACATAATACCAAGTCGCCGATTTGTTATCTCCCTGAAATACACGGTCGTGATGTTTCTTCTAATAAATATTCAGGATTCGAAATTGAAAAAATTCGATGTTATTAAGGTAGTTCTGTTTCTTAATTTTTCCAGCGGGTCAACGTGGAAACGATTAATGTTCCATAATCAAAATAGGTCTAGTCTAGTAATTTTTTAATACTTTAATGCGATAATTTTTCAATTAAAAGCAATACATTATTAGTTAAAAATTGAATATAATAGTAGACTTTTCAACTAAAAGAATATGCTCTCAGAGAAAAAGACTTTGGTTTTTTCATTGCTTTCTTTTTATACAGTTTGCGTTTTAGTAAAAAAACGAAACAAAAACGAAAGATTCGTGAAAACGGGCGAAAAGTAGGAATTCTTCATAAAGAAGTAAGAAGGAAATAGGGGAAAAAGTGTCAAGTCTGTCAAGCCTTAGTTATAAAAAAAATTACCAATTTTCATTTTTTAAGCATTTCAAATATTATTATTTATATTTCTGTTTTCAATGTATAATTTCACATACTATAATAACTCCACAAATATGAATTTTCTGCCTAAAAAATTAGGTGCAGTTGAACCTCCAAGCTGTTTGACAACCCACACCCTGGCTATCAAAATAGACACATCCATTTTTCTAGTGGAGAACCTTGAGATTGAACCAAATGAACTGAAAGAACTACCGGCCAGATTTCATTTGGCACCCGTGAAAAAAAGTGTATGGCATGCATTCAAAAAGGATCCTACTTTTATGGATTATCATGTTTTTATAAAAACTGCCAATGGAAAACAATTCTATTCCACAAGGAATATCGCATATGTCAAAGGTAAATCAGCTTATCATCCTGCTCGAAGTACTCCAAAGAAAGCCTTTGTGCATTTAAGTGAAAATCTATGGCTTGAAAGTGAATACTTCAACTGCTACAAGGCCGATAATCCACAACAAAATATTCTTACACTCGACACAATGTTTATAACAATACCGTTAACCCGTTTAATCTGCTTCTCCCATTTTAAAGTACCTTTCTCATCAGTGATCACACAAGAGCCAGAGTCATCCCAGCAATCACAGCGACGCATAGACTTAGAAGCTTTCTGGGCGGCTATGAATGCACCTGATGCAAAAGTATATTTGAATAATGACATGGGTCCTTAAGGCAATGTTCTACGGCGACCACTTGACAAATGTGCAAATTTGATTGTTCATATTGCTGTTTTGAATGTTTAGATGATGTAGTCCAAGATTTGTGTTAGCTCTTAACATACGCGAATAAAAAAGTATTTAATGCATCAAGCCAAGCATTCATAAATAAACGGTATTTAAAATTAAAAATATATTGATTGTATACAAATGCTCTTAAGTGCTTTTAATTTATTCTTTCAAATTCTTAGCACGATATCTCCATCCGTGTACAGATAGTGAGCACCATACACAAATTAAAATAATTGCTCACATTTATTTTTTACTCGGATAATTTTCTTCATTTGTGCACATTTATTTTTACTCGGATCATTTTATTCAAAATTATTTCTAAAGTAAATTTATAAACACAAGTTATTGCCTCAATTCTTACATTCCAAACTTGAAGGGCGATATATCGTTTCCTTTGGGAATAGTGGATACCAAAAAAAATGTCATAACCCATGACTGTTTGAATCACGTGGTCATCGTAGAACATGCTTTTAAAGATAAAGTAGCCTGGTGGTACATTCCTTAAACAAAGTTGCCAGTTTAAGTCTGCGGGTGGGGAGGAAATGGTTAATAACCGAGGCTGATAACAAGGATAGGGCATTATTAGTAGAAATAATGTAAAGAATGCCAGATAAACTGTATAGCGAATACAACAAGAGCGCCACGTTCAAGACAGATTCAAACGATTTACGATTTAGCACAAAGCATTTTATCCCGCATAATAATTAATAATAAGAATGATGTAATTGCAAGTTGGAAGTAAGTTGTTTGAATAAAATTCTTGAAATAAATTCCATCCTTGTTTTTGAATTCTATTTATTCTAACCTTGTTTTGATTATTATATGGTGCCCTAAATCACAGGTAAAAATAAAGGCTTGTTTCTTAAGCAACCCTCTCTAGATTTTCATTTTTTTGGAGGCTCTAAAGTGGCAATCTATAGAAGACGCAAGCGGAAATGTCAGGTTTAACTGGCAAGATCATGAGTATTTATTATTATTTATATACCTCAACGAGTGCCTATCAATAAGGTCCTTATGTAGACTAGATAATCCCTTACTACAAGCTAAAGCCATTATCTAGTATTGCGCATGCGTCCTTTCATCCATTTTTGCCATTGTTTGGAGCTTATTCAACTATTCTACCAAAATAATTCAAAAAAGACTCAGAATTTTCAGGTTTTGCTGTCCACCTGAATGTTGAGATTGACAAAATTAAATTTTCTTTATGAATATCGGGATTTTGACAATTTCGTAGACCAGCTTGGATAACAGAGTAAACGAATTCTACCATTATTTTATTCTGATCTTCCACTGGGGGATGTTGTTAAAGACTTGGGTAAAAAAAAACAACTTGTTTATCATCCTCTAGTATTTTTTCATCTTCTTCAGTTTCGGATTCACTAATACTTTTCTCCGAAAAAACTTCTGTCAGATTAGCATGCATATTTCTGTTTAATATGACGTCTTCTTTAAAAATTTGACTATTTTTTTCAAAACCTAAACGGCCTCTTCAAAATGAACATGCTTCTAAATGATTAAACTTAATTGGATTCTAAAATTCCTTTTGCAATCCGGTTTCAGAACTTTGTGAAATAGAACTGAATTTGTGAATTTAGGATTAAAAATAAAAAAATAAATTTCGAATTCAAAACTATTCTTAATAAACATCAAACAATAGCATCAGATAATAGCTCTTTTCTTCTAATAGAATTACCCTTTATTCCAATTGAAGAATTCTTCAAGACATAAGCCAAAATAAAACAATCGGATTATTAATAATTCGGATAAGGCCAGGCATTTCTTATAATCATTAAATTCGGGATTTAACGTAAGTCAAACCGGATTTAAATCCTGGCTCTCCCTTATTAACTTTAAGTTCTTTTAAATATTTTTTCATTTACTGGGCAGCAGCCCCCTGACTTATTTTATTATTTTGAATTAATAATTGTACTTTCTAGATGTATTTTAAAACAACTTGCAACTCTTTGGTCGACTGTTAAAAATCTTTTTTTGCAAATTAATTTTTTAATGAAGATGTATCACTGAGATGAAGATATATTACTTTGGCTGAACATTGAAATATTTTTCTAAGAATTCATTTTTTCCAGTTGTGTTTGGAATTAGATTTCTTAATTAAAAATAGAACAACTCCGTTCATTGTTTGAAATTTATATTTTAAATTTTTTCTCAGTAAATTAATCTTCTTTGTCAAAAATTCATCCTTTTTGGTGAGAAATGCAATTGCTTCTTTGACAATCATTCTGTTGAAGTTGAGGATTCGACTGTTTTATGAAATTTTTTTCTTTTTTGGTACAATTAAACTATTTCTAATTGGAAATTGAACTAATTTTTTTCTTTTTCTTTGAGAGATGTATCTATTTTTTTGCAAATTCGTTGTTTCTTGTTAAAACAAATTTTTTTTTGTATAAAAATGTAGCTAAATTTCATTTTTGGTTCTAAATTTTTTAGATACAAGTAAAGTATTAAACTTTTTGGTAGAAAATGCATATATTTGGTTTAAAATTCGCCTATGTAGGTGTAAAATAAAAGTGTTAATATAACTTTTTTTTATTAAAATTACGGCAAAGCTAACAAAAATAAAAGATTGTATTAAAAATATTAATAACTTTTTTTTACCAAATATTTGCCTCAATTTTTTTAAGTATGATTGAATGTATACAACATAACCTCAAATCAAATAAAAAACAAACTTTTTTTCTAACATTTAGAGGAGCTACCAAAATTGACAAAATCAAATAAGATTGTGCAAAATAATGCCTTAATTTATAATTAGATATTTGATTAATTCCAATCATATCTAAAATAGAAATAAAAAGTATCTTTTACGAGAGTAAAATATAAAAAATGATTCCTTTTTTACTTCACAGTTATTCAGCAAATAGTAAGGATCACAGTGAAAAGCATTAAATTACAAGGGATTCACAATTGTCTGCTACATGGTTCTTTATAATCTCTGCTTAAAATATCGGAATGAACCCAGTTAGAAACCGGTTAAAAGTAGTTTCTAACAGGTCATAACCGGTCTCTTACCAAATTTTGTCCCCGGAACCTAACCGGTTTCCACCCGATTCTTAACGCGCCCTATTCCTAATTTCGTCCCTGGGTTATAACCGCCACCAAGTTGTTTTGTAGCTGGGTCATCATAATATTCCTACCTATTTCTTAACCGGCCTTCAATGATCTCTAATCGGATTTTGTTTCCGGGTTGTAACCGACCTTTACCGGTTTATATCCAGCAGCCTGCAATATTTGTACCCGATTCCTAACCTGTTCTTACCGGCCCATAACCGAATTTCGTCGCCGGGTTGTAACTGTCACCTAACGGCATGTACCCGGGTCCTTATAAAATTATTACCCAGATCTTAACCGTTCTGTAAACGGATTTTTTCCTCGAGTTGCAACCCGCACCTAATCGGTTTCTAATTTTGCAATATTTGTATCAGATTCCTAACCGGTTCTCAACGGGCCCCTAATCGAATTTCGTCCGCGGGTTGTAACCGTTATCCAACCAGCTTGTTTTCAATCGCCCGATAGTATACCGTTAAGACCGGCTAGAGCACACTCAGTGTCAGATACTTTTTATGAGCCAAATAGAGACCAGGTAAAAACTAATTTCTGTCTCACAAGATTTGATTTTTGTTTCCAATCTTGAATAGTAACGGACTAGGACTAGGATAGGTCTTTGATAATATTTGATTTCTGTTTCTGATTGGCAGATGAAGCCCGGTTAGGAACGGTTAGAGCTCACCAGTCGTAAGTGCCTTTTACGAACCGGTTAGAGACCAATTAGAAACTAATTTCGATCTTTTACAATATTTAATTTCCGTTTTCGATCGTAAAATAGTAACCAATTAGGAACGCTCAGCGAACACACGAGTGTCAATTCTCTTTTACAAAATGGTTAGAGGCCAGTTTGAAACTAATTTGAGTCCTTCAAAATATTTAATTTCTGTTTCTAAATTTTGGATAGAACCTAGTTACAAACGGTTACAGAACACACGAGTATCAAGTGCCTTTTAGGATCTGTTAACAGACCAGTTGGAAACTAACTATAGTCTTTGACAATATTTAGTTAATGTTCTAAAATATCAAGTACAAGCCGGTTAGGAACGTTTAGAAGACTTTGACAACTTTTTTTATAACCAATTCCTATATAAGGACTGATTAGAATGCGGTTCCATTCCAGATATTGAAATTGAGACCTGTTAAGAACCGGTCAGAGATGTTTAGAAACCAAATGGATTTCTACCTGGTCTCTATCTGATTTCTAACTGGTTCTTATCTGATATATTAAGCAGAGATTTTGTTACATAGTTTTAGTCATAAACAACACTGTTCTTATCTAAACTTTAAAATTTGTTTTTAGAGGCAAATTAAGTGTATTTGTATCAGGGGGGTGCTTCAACTGTGCTGTGCATTGTAAAAAAATGTGTCATGAGAGTTGAAAATGGCCGTGCGGTGGCATTACTAGTAACTTCGTTCAACAAAACTTCTTATTTTTTTAATTTAGGAAAAACAGCATAATTGACATCATTCAAATTAAAAAAAAATGCATGAATATTCACAACTTACTTACTTACGCTCTAGGCTCTAATTAAATAAGTCTT